>OZ038510.1:29212619-29285119 GCA_964036315.1 Acanthosepion esculentum | reverse complement strand
GATCTTTTCTTCTACAAGGTTTCGACTGGTTTGTAAATGATTTTCAAGATCAGCACGCTGAGTTGCCTTAGCTGCCTCGGAAGCATGCAAAAGTTCCACCTGAAATGAATATATACTAAATAGTATTACCTTTCAGTAAATTCAACCACGTCAACATTTGAATGGGACTTGTCATCAACATAAGTATTGCCTAAGCAGACATGTTAATGGAAATATTAGCAGTTTCCTTATAAGGAAACATTTGGCATTCATTGACCAAGCAGCCAGTACTGTTGTTGGTTGACATTTTTATAATCTTTCTATTAAAACAATTTTCAGGAAAATAAGGTTTCTCAAGTCCAGTAGCTGTTATTGCTCTTTCCAGTAGTGATTAAGTTTCTTAATACTTTGCTTAATTTTTGGAAGGCACCTTTTGATATCCCAATGCACACTTGGATTTTGGTGCTATATTTTTCGTCTTCTGTTAAATCATATTTAAATTTTTGTACTTGTTTGATTTTTGGTATTTCCAATTTGTAATTTGCGTGTAGGGCTATTTTCGTCGATAAATATACATTGTATTCTTCCAAACGATGTTTAGTCCTTTCTTCTCAATTTCCTTTACTAACTTCTCTAAGAGTTCCTGTTTTGTCTTTTCTGTGTAGGCTATCAACACTGTGTCATCTGCGTATCTTATGTTGTTAAGAGTAGTAGGAATTCTAATTCTCTCAGAATGGTCTTTCTGTAGAGGTTGAAAAAGTCTGGTGAGAAGATGCATCATTGTCTTACACCCCTTTCTATTTTCGTATATTTTCTGAATTCATATGCAGGTAGTTTGTTCCTAGTGTAAGTTCTGCTTTCTTATAAATGAAAAAAAAAATTTGACTTTACTTAATGCAGAACTTTGGTGCCTTGTCTCTTTGTAAATTCATTCACACTTTTCACTATCCCTTGGTGATACTTTAATAATGGTCAAGATGAATGCTTCTTCAGGGTGATGGCCATCGTGTCTCAACATTTTATCCATTTGAACCCCCACCTGTCATGAGTTGCGATAATTGTAGCTTCTTATTAAGTAGGTTACTTACCATTTCCTTTAGCTTCTTTTGCCTTTAGGGCTTACGGCCATATCATGTTCAAAATACTGGTTTCCCCTACATCACCAGTTAACCAATGTCAAGTTTGGTCAGTACCTAGATAGGTGACCGTTTGAGAATAACAGATTCTGTTGGATGTGCAGGAGGTGTAATGGATAATAGCTCAGAATTGTTAATCGGTGAGTCAAGTTCCAATTCCAGTTACTTACGCACAAATACCCTTGTGAAAGATATAAATTCACCTTTTCTCCCCAAGCTACGGGTTAATTAGTAAAACTTGTATCACTAAATTATCTCCAAAAAAAAAAAAAAAAAAAAAATCTTACAATCTAAAAATTTTTTTCTGGCTTTAAATAATGTTGATAAGCTGTAGAAAATCAATATCTTGCCTTTGATGTGTCTTGTGAGTGTTTAATTCTCCAATTCTTCTTTCCTCTTTTTTCCAAGAATTTCAGCTATATTGGATTGTTATTGACAGTTTCTTTATCGTTTTTCTTTTCCTTGGAATGTCTTCCTTTGTCAAAGATTCTTATCAATGGCCTTCTCCACATTTGTTTATAGAAAATCTTGGAAGTCTCAAATTTTGTCTCCCCACCCAGACTTGTGACAGTGACACAGATAATCCATCTAAGATGAGAACAGAAACTTAAAACCATCATCAAATTCCATTCCGACTCACCTTAGTTTGGATTTCTCCTTCCAGTTGCTGAATCCGAAACTGACAGTTGGCCACCTTTTCTGTTTCCTCATCGACACTTAGCTTTAATATCTGCTTGTGGTCTTTTTCAGCATCCAACTGACCCTTAAGGTCCTTAATCTGTTTATATAAGGCCTCTTCCTGCACAGTTTTTTCAGCTGTTCTTTGTTCAAGCAACTGCTTTGTGCTTGACAATTTTTCTTGGAGACAAGCCTTAAATGGGGAAAAAAAAACAGACAAATATGAAGAAAAAAAATAGAAGATTGATATCGAACCACAAAGTAGTATAAGAGCAGAATACAAAAGAATAAGAAGAAAAGTGTAGAATGTAGGCAAATACAGTAGAATTGTAGAATATAATAGAATAGGAATGTACAAGATGGTTAAAGAAACACTGTAATGTTGCATATTTGAAGTCTCACAAGACTAAAATGTGTTGGGATATATATGTACATCTATGAATGAAAACATTATGACCAGCAACATGTGACAAGAATGACAGCTATTGCCTCATAACTGCTAATGTCAGGATCAGAGGTATGTAAGCAAGAAATCTGGTCTAGAGTATTTCATGATGTGTTGTGCGGGCAAGAAAGACAAACTTTCATAAAAGCGAAATTGTTGCGGCCAGAAGATAAAGTCAGAGCATATAAGAAAAAGCACAGTGTTCACATTCAATTGCGGCAAATAGTTGTAGGAAAAACAAAAAAAAAAATAAAAATAACCACCTACTAACAAGCACTTGGAAGGTCAAGGCTTACTGATGAAACTCTTGAACAAAGGATTTCCTGCCAAGTACGAGTCAGTAGAAATGTGAGTCTAAGACAAAATTGCAGATGCTTTAATCAAAATAAAGGAACGTATTAAAAACATACATAAATCTTTGTTGGATATACGGCTGCATGACCACAGAGTATACATGCTAATCATTACCGAAACAGTGTAGACCAGTGTTTCTCAACTAGTTTTCCCTAGAACCCTAGGGTTTTGCAAGATACCGATAAATAGGCTAAGGAATTTTTGAATAATTTTTGGTTAATTTTATATTTTTAATTTTACTATACACGTATAACATATTGTTGGAGAATCTAAACTAGTGTTTCTCAATCAATGTCCCCGGAACCTTCAGGTACCACAAGAGGTCACTAAGAGAAACGGTGATAAAGATGCTAACGCATTTTTGAGTTAATTTTGTTTCATTTAATATCTGTAATTTTACTATACATGTACAGCATATTGTTGGAAAATCCTTGGTTATTATAATAAAGGCTTCAACCTCTTATAGTATTTAAAATTATAATAATCATAAGGAATGTATTTAGCAAGGTCTACATGGGGTCAGTGTGAAACCACCTTCACTGGTTAGGGGACAGGACCTGCATGTGGCAAATTTGTGTATCATTGAGTGTCTCACTTGATTAAAGGACACATGCACAGTGTCCATATATTACATTTACCACATGAACAAGGATAAAAATATAAAAGAGATATACATATATAATAATCTTATATGCAGGGAGACATGAAAACTATTTCAAGGGTGGCACAAGGGTAAAAATGCTGAGAAACGCTAGTGCAGTACTTGTGCTTAGCCCCTGACACCATATTTGCATAATATTTAAACTCATCCTTCTATCAGAGATGAATTAACATTCTATATTTAAATTGACTGGAAAAAAATAGTCAAACTAATATTATTCAGTATGCTCAAAACTTAAAAAAAAAAAAAAAAAAAAAAATATAGTTTTTTTCACACATGTATTTTGTTTCTAGTTTACCACAAATTATGATGGAAACTTTTTCACACACCTAACAGTTTCTGTTGTTGATAGCTCTGTTCATATAAATGTAATGAACTAATAAAAAGATTCGACAATGTTTAACCTTTGTGAAGAAAAAGAAGGAGGAGAAAAAGAAAGAGAAAAAGTAAAAAAAGAAAAAGAAAGGAGAAAAAAGAAAAAGAAAGGAGAAAAAAGAAAAAGAAAGGAGAAAAAAGAAAAAGAAAGGAGAAAAAAGAAAAAGAAAGGAGAAAAAAGAAAAAGAAAGGAGAAAAAAGAAAAAGAAAGGAGAAAAAAGAAAAAGAAAGGAGAAAAAAGAAAAAGAAAGAGGAGAAAAAAGAAAGAGGAGAAAAAAGAAAGAGGAGAAAAAAGAAAGAGGAGAAAAAAGAAAGAGGAGAAAAAAGAAAGAGGAGAAAAAAGAAAGAGGAGAAAAAAGAAAGAGGAGAAAAAAGAAAGAGGAGAAAAAAGAAAGAGGAGAAAGAAAAAGAAAAAAGAAAGAAAAGAAAAAAGAAAGAAAAGAAAAAAGAAAGAAAAGAAAAAAGAAAGAAAAGAAAAAAGAAAGAAAAGAAAAAAGAAAGAAAAGAAAAAAGAAAGAAAAGAAAAAAGAAAGAAAAGAAAAAAGAAAGAAAAGAAAAAAGAAAGAAAAGAAAAAAGAAAGAAAAGAAAAAAGAAAGAAAAGAAAAAAGAAAGAAAAGAAAAAAGAAAGAAAAGAAAAAAGAAAGAAAAGAAAAAAGAAAGAAAAGAAAAAAGAAAGAAAAGAAAAAGAAAAAGTAAAAAGAAGACAAAAGGGAAAAAGAAAAAAAAGGTGTATCAAAAGGACTGTTTTTCCTTTGACCCCGCTATTACATCATTTTTTTGGATTCCCTCTGCAATATTTATTTACAAGATTATTATTAAAATATGTGAACCAAGTACAATGCGATATTTATTTACCTTTTATAAGGTTTATTTATTAACAATTTTATAAAGAAATAAATTTGAAAATAAATCTTTTTCATTATAAAATTTATAAAAAATTAAATAATATCAAAATATGGAAATCAACGACAATACAATATTCATGGAAAAATTTATCAACATCCTGTAATGAAACACAAAGAAAACTTTGTACATCCAATGAATAGGAAATACCCACTCGAAATATTGAGAGTTTGTGATCTTCTCTTCCTCTGAACCAAACATTCTTTTAATTTTAGATAATAAAATCTAAAATTATGTTTGGTTCTGAGAAAGAGATGCTCTCAACTTATTTTAGTGAATTTATGTGTTGAGTGTAAATAAAAGAAATGCTCAGAAAGTGCATTTTTTAAATTTATAATTACATTTACTCGTCATATTTCAATTTTCTTGTTCACAGGCATTTTTTGTAAATTTATGAATAAAAAAAATTATTTTCATATTTATTTCTTTGTAAAATGGTTTGATTTATTCCGTTTTACGGCATATCAACCTCAATGGGTTTATTTAATGCCGACAACATTTTTAGGATAGATTCGTATGAATACAATATGTATTCTTTGGTTTAGTTTGGTTTATTTTGTTTTACGGCATATCAACCTCAATGGGTTTATTCAATGCCGACAACATTTTTAGGATAGATTTGTATGAACAGAATATGTATTCTTTGGTTTAGATTGGTTTGGTTTATTTTGTTTTATGGCATATCAACCTCAATGGGTTATTTAATGCCAACAAAATTTTTTATTGCTGGTAATATTTTGTATTGTCAAAAAATCTGTTTCTGATATATTTTTTCTTCAAAATTGTATTGCTGGTAATAATTTTTTCAAAAAAGTATTGCTGGTAATAATTATTTGCCCATAGCTGGGACCCTAACAGGTGCTACCACGCTGGATCAGGGTGGACCTGGGAACACCAGCAATTAAGAGGTGGTTCCACGCTCCTCAAAATCTCCTGATCAGAGGCCTTGCTGCTGGACGTAGTTTAACATCTTACCCAGGACGCAGATGTAGTTTAATGTCTTACCCAGGACGCAGATAAATGGTAAATCTATATAATAAATGCCAATGTCAGTGTGTCACTCTTTTTCATTTAAAGGGACACAACTCTCAAAAGCTCATCTCCTATAGAATAAATGCGAATGTCAGTGTGTCACACGTTTTCAACTTTACTCTTAGAGGCAGTAGCCCAACATATTAAACCATTTTGGAATCAGGTTGATTGTGAGCAAATTAAAAACATTCCAGGCTGTATCCTGAAATTTTTGATTCCCAAGGTTTCATTACTGCCATTGTTGTTGGTGAATTTTTATATGATTTTATGCAATAAATTTTTTTGTATGATAATTTTTGTAAGTTGGAAATAAATTTGGGAATAATCGAAATTATGAAATCCAGTGAAAGTCACCCATAAAATAAAAATAATTGTTTGTAAGTAAAGTAAGGATCAAATTGTCTTTAAATTAAGTGACGGAGTGATACCAATTAAAAAAAAAAAAAAATGTATAAATCCACTTTCATATATTTAGGGTTTTATTAAAATTCTAATCTTTGCTTTTTATAACAATGAACATTGCTGAGGGAGTTAAAAGTGTATACAGTAATAGTGGTGTCAAGGGAAAAAAACAACCTTTTGACTCAGTTTTTTTTTTCCTGGCACAAAGATTGAAACTTGCCAAAGATTCAAATAAATTATGTGAATAAAAGCCCAATTCAAAGTTTTAAAAAAAACTCTGAAAAAAAAACAAAAAACAAAAACAAAAAACAAAAAACAAAAAACAAACAAACAAAAAAAAAAAACAAAAAAAAAACAAAACAAAAAAACAAAACAAAAACAACCCCCCCCAAAAAACAAACAAAAACAAACAAAAAAAAACAAAACAAAAAAACAAACAAAAAAAAACAAAACAAAAAAACAAACAAAAAAAAAACAAAACAAAAAAAAACAAAAAACAAAAAAACAAAAAAACAAAAAACAAAAAAACAAAAAACAAAAAAACAAAACAAAAAAAACAAAACAAAAAAAACAAAACAAAAAAAACAAAACAAAAAAAACAAAACAAAAAAAACAAAACAAAAAAAACAAAACAAAAAAAACAAAACAAAAAAAACAAAACAAAAAAAACAAAACAAAAAAAACAAAACAAAAACAAAAAACAATTAAATTAAACATTTAGGAGACGTTGACATGAGCTGGCAAGATATTTCATGAACCTGAATTTACCGATTCTGATATGCTTTTCAAGACTAAAAAGGTTGTAACTGCTCTATTATTTACTCATAGCTAGCAGGGAGAAGTGGATTCATGCCTTTCTCAAATGTGCAACTGCATAATACCAGCAATATTTATTCCTTAGGATGAAGAACCAAAAAGTTAAGCCATGGAAATAGCTGTAGTAAATGGAGGTATATTATAAAAGGCTGTATACTTACATTCTCTTGTTTCATTTGGTTAATGGCTGTTTGGGCTCCTTCTCCCGCTTCAATCTGAAAGAATCATTCAATAACTTAAATTTATTTCTGCCCCCAAGTTTCAGAGATGAGGAATTATCAATATGACCCATTAGTTTATTCAAACTAGTGTCATTTTCTTAGTTGTTCTCATTACAACATTTTGACTTCTGTACCATCCAAACAAGGAAAACTGTTATGTACTATCTGTCCTCCTGTAAGGCAGGAAGTACTGGACAATCTCCTCAAAGATGAAGAGACTTGACACAATAGAATTGTGATTCTACAGAAGGATGCTGAGGATTCTATGGACTGAACATGTGAACAATGACAAAATTTCATTTTACAGAATTTTCTTTATTGAATTACAATACGCTGGCATTCAACTGAAGATTTTGCTTGTTGAAGTATGCTTCAGTTTCTTCTTCATGTGCTGTGTCCCCTCAGGACATAGGTGATTATGGCTCTCCACAATTTCCTGTCATTCATAGCTCTTAATAAATTTTGCCTTTTTTTTTTTTCTTCCAAACCCTGTTCTGCCATCTATTTAGTCAAACTCATTCCTCTTCTATGTGTCATGTCAACTTCAGGATGTGGTGATCATGGCCCTCCACAATTTCCTGTCTTTTGTTGTTCTTAATAAATTTTTTTTTTTTTTTTTTTATTTCTCCCAAGCCCTGTTCTGCCATTTATTTAGTCAAGCTCATTCCTCCTATATGTGTTTTGTCTCTTCAGGATGTGATGATCATGGCCCTCCACAATTTCCTGTCTTTTATAGGTCTTAATAAATTTTGCCTTTTTGTTATTTCTCCCAAACCCTGTTCTGCCATCTATTTAGTCAAGCTCATTCCTCCTATATGTGTTTTGTCTCTTTAGGATGTGGTGATCATGGCCCTCCAGAATTTCCTGTCTTTTGTAGCTCTTAATAAATTTTGCCTTTTTTTTTTTTATTTCTCCCAAACCCTGATATGCCATCTATTTAGCCAAGCTCACCAAGTATGTTATGCATGGTTTACCTCATCCCTCTTGCCTTCAATCTGTCATGTGAGTATCAAATTTTCCAATCCTTCTTTCATCATTATGTCCCCGAGAAATTTCAGCTGTCTCTCAGCAATTTTAAGTTTCCTTTTCCTTCCCATTTTCTCTAAACTTTGCCATTGCGCAAATATTTGGTCCATGCATCCTTCTGTAGAACCACATTTCTATTGCTTCGAGTCTATTCAATTCATAATCTGTTATGAATTGAAATAAATTATTGTGCATGCATTTAAGTTTAAAAAATCCATCAACGTTTTCTATTGCTATTCAGTTTCTAAAATGCCTGTATGAGTTTTATTGTAAGGTCCAATCTATGAACGATTCTTGGAAGCATATGATGGCGGGAAGTTGATTCGTTATCAGTAGGAATAGTTCATTTATGTTTTCTTTTAGGCCTCATGCTTATGCATTAGGGCGGTGTTATGAGATTTTGCATGTCTGCGTTATGTTTAGTAGGTGAAGTGTTCATAATTTCTATGTTATCCTGTTTTGTTCTTCAGAGGTCTTTTCTTTCTGCTTGTCTCTTTTGTCTTGTTTAGTCTATTTTTCCATGAGGTTCTTTTGGCAAATCTTTGTCTGGATGATGATAATCATTCTCTTATTTGAGGTGAGGTTGAGATTTGTTCATCTATGTCCATTTCTATTAGTTCTTCAGTGATGTACTGGGTTGTGTTATTTCTTGTAAGAATCTTTTGTTTCTCTTGTGAATGTTTGGAGGGTTCTAGTTCTTGAAGGATTTTTATACTTTGGATTGGGACTCTCAGAATTATTTGTTTTGTATTTATAGATTCCCTTTTGTTTAAATCTTGTATCAGGACATGGTCAAGAGAGTAAGTGATTTTTTTTTCTTTTTTCAAATGCCATGTCCTTTCAAGACAGGTGATCATGACTCTCCACAAATTCCTTTTATTACCTGTAAATTGCCATGGGAAAGATAATGGAGAGTTTACCTGCTGCCTTTTCCATGGCTTGGAATTTGAAGTTTTTCTTCTCAAAGTTTTTTTTTTTTTTTTTTTCTTTTAAGCGTATCACCCCAAGCAAGACTGGAGGCCACTATCACGCAAGGGGTTATAGAAGGGTTGGAGGAAGAGCAGATTAGGTGTGGTAAAGGAGAGGATGTGGAGAAAGAGAAAGACAGTGGGTCGATCAAGGCAAGGGGGTTACAGAAGATTTGGAGCGAGAGCAGATAGGAATGAAAGGGGAAAGGATGTGGAGAAGGGAAGTGGATAGATCAAGGCAACTGGAGATGTCGATTGACGCTACACTTAAACTGTTGGAGATTGCATTTGTCAGGGAAACAGTAATAGGGAAGGGAGTTCCATAGGCAAGATGTGCGAGACATGAAGCTATTGGAGTAGAAGAGACGTCTACATCTAACAGTTTCAACAGTGTAGGGGTGGGAACGGGATGCCAGCCTCGTAGGACGTTTAAATTCACAAGGCCTAGGGACAAGCAAAAGCAGCTCCTCGGAGCAATTACCGTGAAAGTACTTGTAAAAAAGGCAGAGAGTGTTTACTACCTAAGGATAAAGGAGCCCAACTTATACTACCATAGCTGTGGAGGGGAGAAATGGATTCATGCCTTTCCAGAGCATTAGAGCAAAGTGAATATACCCTCTAAGTCCTAAGTCTTTCTAAGATTTTGTCGTTGCTCATATGTACAGTCCATGATATCCTCAGCATCTTTCCTTAGAACTACATTTCTGCTGCCTCAAGTTTCTTCATCAGTGAGGAGATTGTCCAGTAATCTCTGCCATATTCGACGTACGAAGCTCAAGCAGCTCAGTTCCTACAAACTGACAGCCAGACACCAGCACATATGATTCAATTATAGTGGGGATGCCTTTGTGCAGAACCAACCACACGTTTTGAAGGGCCAAATATACAGACCTAGTGCACTACGTGCCACAAAGTCCCCAAACGACCCTCCACAGGTTTTGAATTCAGAGTTGTTCTTCTCCTAGACCGGTTGCTATCCAAGGCTATAGAACCCAGTCTGCCCTGCTATTTACCCATAGCTGGAGGGAGAAGAGAATGAATCCCTTTCTCAAGGGTATTAGCATGTATATGAATGTAATGGATTCGACTGGAATTTGAACTTAGCTCTCCGATTCCTCAATCCAAGTCTATCCACTACGACTCCTCTATACTGCCATATAGGAGAGTTGATATTATATAGTGTGCAGCAGAAATACCGTCCACATAATGGTAAGACATGAGCTGGCTGAAGACACTAGTGCCACTAATATCATAATATTAGTTGGAAGGTATATATGGGAGGTATTTTTGCTGCTCCCTGTATAACATTTAAGTACTCTTTTCTTTGTTTCTAATGAAATTTTCCTGTTTCTTAATACTTTGCTTAGTTTTTAGAGGACATATTTCCTTATCCCAATGTGCCTTCAGATTTCGGTTTGGCCTTTTTCTCTCTTCTATTAAAACGCTGTTATGTTTAAGTTTTTGTATTTGCTTGATTTTGGAATGTCCAATTTGCAATTCACATACATATTCAAAAATATTCAAAAACCTTGCTTATCAAGTCCGTCCTTTCCACCTCCAGCCTATGAACATCTTCTCGTAACTTGTTCGCTTGAGATTCCACTTCAGCTAGTTTCCCTTCACTGAAATACAGAACAGAAAAAAAAATACATGGAAATAAAACTATCACCAATATATATATTATATATATATATATATATATATATATATATATATATATATATATATATTATATTATATTATATTATATATAGTAAATACAAATGTCAGTGTGTCACACTTTTTCAACTTTACTCCTAGAAGCTGTAGGCCAACATATACCATTTTAGAATCAGGCCGACACTGAACAAATTAAAAACATTCCAGGCAAGATCCGGACCCACAATACTGAAATTTTGATTTCCCAAGTTTTCATTACTGCGATTGTTTTGGGATTCCAACATACTGACTTCTAATGATAAAAACAATTAAAGGGACACAACTAATTAACTTTCAATAGCTCAATTTCAAATGAAAAAAAATTACCGTTCTCAAATTACAGAGTTTCAAAATAAAATTGTCCATGTTTTCAACTTTACTCCTAAAGGCCATAGCCTAACATATACTATTTTGGAATCAGACTGACTCCGTGAGCAAATTAAAGACATTCTGGGCCAGATCCGGACCTGCAATCATGAAATTTTGGATTCCCAAGTTTTCATTGCTGCAATTGCTTTTGGTGATTTTTTTACATGATATTTTGCAACAAATCTTTGGTACAATAACGATTTTTATGACTTGGAAATAAATTTAAGAAGTAATTGTGAAATCCAGCAAAAGGCACCCATGAAATAAAAATAATTGTTTGTATGGAAACTAAGGAGCTATGTACATGAAATTGTCTTTAAATTAAGTAGTGAATGAAGAATTATCATTGAACTTTTAAAAGTCAAGCTTAAATAATAATGCAATACAGCAATTGATTTTGAGTTCTTCGGTAGTTTATTGTTGCCTATCGCATCTGATCCCTCCTACCTATTGTGATGAAGCCCAACCAAGTGCACTCAGGAGCTAGCTTAAATGCTGCCTGATACTTTGGCTTTTAAGCTAGTATATATATATATATATATATATATATATATATATATGTGTGTGTGTATATATATATATGTATATATGTATGCAGGTGTGCAGAAAAATCTTTTGAAACATGAGAACTCTTATGTAGTGAAGGAATCATATTTTTAAAAACTAAAAATATTATTATAATATATATATATATATATATATATAATCCTTCAAATGGTTGATTTAACTTTGGCTTTTAAGCTAGCCTATATATATATATATATATATTGTGTGTATTTAGGCAGCATTTTTTCATTAATACATGTTTCATTAAATAATATAGATAAGTGTTGTCTATATTATCTATATTATTTAATGAAACATGTATTAATAATATATATATATATATATATATATATATATATATATATATAAAATCATTCAAATGGTTGATTTAACTTGTAAATTTTTGTGAGGTTAATATTGATTTTTATAAAGAGCATTCATTGAGGATTGGACTCGCAACTCAGTAGTAAAGATTAAACTTACCTCACTACCCACAGCAGTTTGAGGCCAGTATAGGTTCTTGATTATTCTAATATACTTCCAAAATATATCAAAGTTGCACACATACATATATATAAATAGTTGAGAAATTAATGACAAAGTGGAGAATTTTCTCATGTCACTCATTCCATCCTTTTGTCACATTGATGTAACTACACATGCACACAAAGAGAAGAGATGCTGAAATTTTAAACTTTTAAATTTAAATTGCATCAAAAATTTTAAACTTTCTTTTAATCCGCTTGGCTATAGAGTCTAGCCAATTTCATTTAGTTTCTTTTTATCACTTTTATTATTAAATATTCCAGATTGTGATAATAGAAGATCTGCCAAGATTATATATATATATATATATATATATATATATGTATATCTCTCCAAATGTAAAGGGAACAAATATAAATTCAAATGTTCATAACATTTATTTAAAAGACAGCTCAATACAAAAGTAGAGCGATAGTTATTTATTATAAGTTATTACATTTGAACATTTAAGTTACCGCTACAAAAATGCATATTTGTTTCGATGTAACAATTCAGAAATCTCATCAGGTGATGATCAAAGATAGGTAACCATCTTTGATCGCCTATTGATCAGACATCTGAATTTTTGTAACTTAAATGTTCGAATGTAATAACTTATAATAAGTAATATATATAAAAAACATGATATTTTAGTGGAACACATGTGTTTGAAAAGATGCCTAGTTTTGTTTTTAATTATTTGAAGGAAAAGTAAAGAGAAAGGAAAAGTAAAGAGAAAGGAAAAGTAAAGAGAAAGGAGATGTAAAGAGAAAGGAAATGTAAAGAGAAAGGAAGAAAGAAAATGAGAAAAGGGAAAGAAAGCAGAAAGAAAAAGAAGAGAAAAAGAGGTAAAAGAAAAAAAGAGAAAACAAAGAAAAGAGAAAAGAGAAAACAAAGAAAAGAGAAAACAAAGAAAAGAGAAAACAAAGAAAAGAGAAAAGAGAAAACAAAGAAAAGAGAAAACAAAGAAAAAAGAGGAGATCCAGAAATATGGCAATTTGTACCAAAGATGGGTTTATATTGTGAATCCAGTTCCTGCCTTACCTGATGCCAGCCTTACGAACACCTTCTTCTATCTGGGCTGATTTCTCTCTTATCTCAGTTTTCAATTCAACACTGGTAGCACACTGAAAAAGAAGTGAAATACGAACGAGAGTCATTGTCATTCTTAATGTTGTTCAGACAAGTCGTCAGAATTTAAAGCAACTATTGAGATCAAAAGTCTCCACCATGTTACCAAAAGCTGCTGTCAGGCATTTCATTGCTTCATAATGTTCCTTTTATATTTTATGCAAACAGAAATTTACAGTTGGACTAATGTTCTCATCTTTGTTGCTATAATCCAAACATATCGAACAGAAAGTAAGAAGAGCAAAGTCTAAGGCTCCAAGTAATATCTTCAACAGGATTTTCTCACGGATTAGAGTACTGGATGATTAAAACATTGGTTAGTGAATTTGATGACACAGTAATTGTGAGTTCAATCCCTGTAGCAGGGCCGGTGCAAGTATCTCACCCCCACTCACTCTACTACATCTTAATTTGTATAGATTAGTATTTATGTAAAATACAAATTTTATAGTAACGTAATTATGTTCAATAATGAATCATATGCAATATAGTTGAACAATTCAACTAGAAAAATTGAAAATAAATACAATGTATCGAAATACAAATTAGAGACATGTCATAATAGATCTTTCCATCTTAAATAAATCAACAATGTTTAACATTAACTTTAGATCTTTCTTGTTAAAAAATTGAAAAATTTTAATATATTTAACATTATCGATAAAAAAATAGTGAATTTTATATAGTTTTTTTTAAAGATATTGCATGCGGAAAACAAAAAGAAAAAAAAAAGAAAAAAGGAAAAAAAAAAACGAAAAAAGGAAAAAAAAAAAGAAAAAAGGAAAAAAAAGAAAAAAGAAAAAAAAGAGAAAAAAAGAAAAAAAAGAGAAAAAAAGAAAAAAGGAAAAAAAAAGAAAAAAGGAAAAAAAAGGAAAAAAAAAAGAAAAAAGGAAAAAAAAAAGAAAAAAGGAAAAAAAAAAGAAAAAAGGAAAAAAAAAGAAAAAAGGAAAAAAAAAAGAAAGGAAAAAAAAAGAAAAAAGGAAAAAAAGAAAAAAGGAAAAAAAGGAAAAAAAAGAAAAAAGAAAGAAAAAAGAAAAAATAGAGAAAAAAAAATGAAGAAAAAGAAGAAAAAGGAAAAAAAAAGAAAAAAGGAAAAAAAAAGAAAAGGAAAAAAAAAGAAAAAAGGAAAAAAAAAAGAAAAAAGGAAAAAAAAAGAAAAAAGGAAAAAAAAAGAAAAAAGGAAAAAAAAGAAAAAAGGAAAAAAAAAGAAAAAAGGAAAAAAAAGAAAAAAGGAAAAAAAAAAAGAAAAAAGAAAGAAAGAAAAAAGAAAAAAGAAAAAAAAGAGAAAAAAAGAAAAAATGAAGAAAAAGAAGAAAAAGAAAAAAAAGAAAAAAAAAAAGACCCTTGAATGATGTCAAAAGTCATGAAACTTTTTCATCCTTTAACAGTCAGGTGTGCTTTGTTTAATTAGTAACAGATATAAATGTAGGTAGAAAAAAATGCAAGTGTTGACAAGTTCCAAATCACTTCCCAGGGGTTTCAGGAGGTAGTAAGCACCAGCCCTGCTCTGTAGTATAGTGAAAAAATGGACTAGCAATGACAGAACACTTAACAAGATATTCCAATATACAGACTGTAGAATGAGAAGAATCAACCTGTAGATTGAATAAAGGGTTCAGGTTGAAATTCACCAAAGGTTAGCCAGGTCAACAGATGATTGATCTTAACAAAGATGAAGACATTAGTTTAATTGTAAGTAATATAAATGATAACACCTTGTCCCCAAAATTATGCTATGTATCTTGAGATTCTTGACAAAATCCAAAGAATCTGCAATGTTATCAACCCTGACCTGGCATCTCAGCTTCAGTTACTTTCCACTGCCTTCATGTAGCTTCCCATTGCCTTTTCAATGAATATTTTCATGATAATTGTTCTGATGAACTTTCTTCTTTGCTACCTCAACATCATGAATTTGAGCACAGTACTAGATTAGCAGTTAGGTCTCATTATTTTACTGTTGAAATTACTAGATGTAACCATAATTTCTATTCTAATACTTTCTTCTCTCACACTTCTCACGTGTGGAACTTTCTTCTGGTTTCTTGCTTTATAAACCAATTAGCACCCATTTTTAGTCATCTTTTATTACAATGTATTAAAAAATCTAAAAATAAAATATACTTTTCTGAAACTTTGAGGAATATTAGCTGATTTAAAGTATAATTAATCTGATTTGAAAAAATATTATTTACTTTAAGTTTAAAATAACATAGTAATGTATTTTTAAAACAAAACAGTAGCTGTGTTTTTAACAGACATTGCCATATTTTATGTAATTGACAAGGTGCTGACAGGTGATGTCGTAATGATTGTTGTTCTATGGAGACTTTATCTGTAAAACAATTTAAGATAATGACACGAGTGCTTTTTTTATATAATTTTTAAGTACTCAGTAATCATCATAAAAATGTTGGAAAATATTCTCCGTAATCTAATTTTAGGAATGTTGACTTTAAATTTACTATAGTCATCTCTCTTATTTTCTGATAATGTTGCGTATGGGCAACCATACTTTCAAAAATGGGCATGTTACATCACAATTTATATACATAAAAATTATTTTTAAAAATATTGGTGCAAAATGGTTTGTATTAAGCTTTACAGTTTTTGGTTAGTAAATATTTTTTTTTTATCCTGTGACCTGTAGGGTCACTATGTGTACTGCAACCACAATAGAAGTGGTGTTTCTTGGGCAAGATAGCCTGATGGAGCCCAACCCTCTCCAGGGTTGAATTCAGAGTTTTTCCTTCTCCTAGACCAGTTTCCACCCAAGGTTATAGAACTCAGTCTGTCCTGCTATTTACACATAGCTGGGGGGAGAAGAAGAGGATTCATACCTTTCCCAAAATTATTTTAGAGAAATTATCCAGGCAGAAGAAAGTCTGTTCATTCCTGAATTACTCTGACAAGAATTCACCAGGCAACTGAAAGTCCGAGATTTATCTTAACCCACCATGGAGTGACACAAGGTCAGTTTTTAACATGGGGACCCGAGTGTTTCTACTTGGGCCGCTGATCTAAGCTGGTCTAAACTAGTCATAGCTGGTCATACCACTGCTACATAACAGATGTCATGCAATGGTGTGGGGAACGCAAGGGAGGAGAAAAGGTCTCTGGCACAGAACAGATACTACATCTGCAGCATCTAATCTGACAGGAAAAAACCCATTCTCCTCCTCTGCCAATCCTTTCAAAAGAATCTGGAAGAAGAGCCCTAGGCAACTGAAAGTTCACCCATCCAGAAAAAAAAAAACAACTAGCATACTGGCAGGGGAAACAGATTAATCCAACAAACCATTAGTTTTTATAACCAGGAGGATGTAAGTTCAATCCCTATGCAGGCTAACAAATATTGTCCACAGAATAGAACAGCCTTGATTAAGATGAACTGATGAAAAAATAAAAACAGTAGTAGACACACTGACAGAGTTATTTATAGAGGGGTGCTTCCTCTAAGATAAGCTAAGAATTAAAACAGTTTTTTTTTTTCAGACTTAAAAACGAAGTTGACAAATGATGGATATCAACTACTGATGGAAATGCTTACCTCTGTTTCATATTGTTGATTAAGAAGGTCCAATTGTTTTTGTAAGTAGGATGCTTGCGTTTGGTAAGTCTCCACATTACTTTCCAACTGAAAATGAAAACAAAACTTGAATTCAGCGCACAAAAAAAAAATTTAAAAAAATAAAAGAGAAAGAAAATTATTTACTATTGTCCCCCATCTTTGTTGTCATTATCATAACTTTTCAGCCATTGTGCCCTCCAGCCTTCATCAATTGTATGTCAGTCCAAGTAACCTACAGGAAATTTCGAACTGAACATTTTATTTAATCTAGAGGGTAGATTGTTCTTGTTCCACTGCCCATGTCTAGGGATATCTCATCTAGTTTTATTCAGTACTGCTCAGGTATGGCTTGCACAGCTTCCACAGAATCCATCTCTTCTATAAGCGAAATAGTGGGACAGACTGGGTACTAAAGTGCTTGTTTGTTTAACAGTACATCAATTCCTTATGTGCCATTTAATACCAAAATTTAATTTTCTTGGGATCATTAGTAATTTCATTTACAAAAATGTATTGCTGGTATTTTTACCAGTTTCTGGGAGAAAGCGCATCCTCTGGTGTGATCAACAATTTGAAAAAGGCCAGTACACTCAAACCCTCAGTCACAATGAATTGTGATTTCATGCTTGTACAGACACACAATTCTGTCTACTGAATTTCACTCACATGGCTTTGGTCAACTCATGCTACAGTTTCTGGGAGAGAGAAAGCGCATCCTCTGGTGTGATCAACAATTTGAAAAAGGCCAGTACACTCAAACCCTCAGTCACAATGAATTGTGATTTCATGCTTGTACAGACACACAATTCTGTCTACTGAATTTCACTCACATGGCTTTGGTCAACTCATGCTACAGTTTCTGGGAGAGAGAAAGCACATCCTCTGGTGTGATCAACAATTTGAAAAAGGCCAGTACACTCAAACCCTCAGTCACAGTGAATTGTGATTTCATGCTTGCACAACTATTGACAAACAATTCTATCTACTCAATTTCACTCAAATGGCTTTATTCAACCCATGGTACAGTTTTCAGGTATTTTTTTCAAAAGGTGCCACATGCTGGGATCACCTCCCCAGGTTGATACCATCAATAAGCAATCTTTCTGACAAATAGATCATGGTGAGATTCAAACCTAGCTCTCATGGTTGGAAAGGGAACATTCTAACCACTCAACTGCTACAAAATCAGTTGTATCTTTAATCTGGCTTTTCAAATGATGATCGGATAAGTTTTTTTATCAGATAAGCATGGATTTTATTTAAGGTCATTCCCAATCTAGTAACTGGGGGGGGAGTAATAATTTTTCTTACCTTGTCAATTTTGGATTGTAGTTCATTTGCACATATTTCTTTCTTATGCAACTGCGACTGAAAATCCTTACGAACGTCTGTTAGTTGCAACTGAAGAGCTGACAGCTCGTTACTCTTATCATTCATGATTTTGTTCAGCTGTCAAAAAGAAGTTTTGCATATTAATGTTTTTTTTAATTTTTTATCATTTCACCCCAAGCAAGGCAATAAAGTCAGAAAGATGTAAGGGGTTACTGAGTGCTAGAGAATATGATATATTAAGGAGAGAGAACAAACAACAGAAATTAAGACATAAGATAATGATTGACATTGCATTTAAATTTTAAAAGATCAAAGATGACAGGAAAAGCAAGAAGCCAGAAGAGAGTTCCACAAGCAAGAAGTGTGAGAGAAGAAACTGTTAGCATAGAACTTCCAGTTACATCTAGCCGTTTCAACTGTAAAATGATGAGACCTTGCTGCCAATTTGGTACTGTGCTTAAATTCATAGTCAAGGTACCAAAGAGGATAGCTCATGAGAACTATTACCATGAAAATATTTGTAGAAAAAGCACAGGGAAGATACATTAAAGTGGTGGGAAAATGAAGCTTAGATGCCAGGTCAGGACCAATAACATTGCAGATTCCTTTTGTATTATATCAAAAATCTCTAAATACATAGCAGAAGCACCAGATCAGATGTGGCAGCAATATTCAATGTATGGATGAATGGTAGACTTATGTGTAAATGTGTAAGATTCTGGTCAGAAAAATTGTCTAGTATGACACAGTGAAGCAACTGTCCCCAGCAGCAGACAAAGCAAATATTGCAAAAAATACAGTTCTGGTATTAATGGTGTGTTTAGATAAACACACCATTACTATCATATTCTGTAGGTTCATTCATATTTCTGAAATTTAAATGGGTTTTTCCTTATGTGTTGACAGAAGGAACACTCATCTATTCTTAATAATTTTGAAGACTTGTGTGTAATCAAAAAGTCTATTATAGAAAATACAATTGTGACACTGGCAAACGGAAAGAAAGGGGTGAAATTAAAAATATACACTTTGAACAAGACACTTTGAACACAATAGGCACCTGGAGTTTGTTTGGAAGTACAGAGTAATAAATGTTTATTCTACTGCTTTGCATACTGATACCTAATATGAGTGCACCTGCACAAATCTAAAGGACCCAGAACATTGCAACTTATCTCTGTTATCTTCTAAAAATAACATTCTTTATTTTTCACAAGTAGGCATAAAGTTAATAATTTTTAAGAAACATTAAAATTTTTATAGAATTTTATAATTTTAGGTCTGGCAACATTAGTTATGATCATATTCCCTGCGGCATTTTTAGTAACCATTGTTGATGTCTGACATTTCCCGTTACTACAAATTAACCGAATAGAGCAAAAAAAAAAAAAACATTAATGGAATTAACTAAATAGGTCAAAACAAATCTGTTTAATTAGCTTTACTTAAAACTAGGTACCTCCACTAATTTGTGATATCTATGGTTTAAAATGAATCCATTATACCACTCAAACATCCAAGTTTACAGTATCTGGCTTTCCCAAGCGGTCACCCATCTAGGTACTGAACAGGCTTGACATTGCTTAACTTTGGTGATTATACAAGAACATCACTTGAAGACTTTCAAAAGCAGCCACTACAAAAATGAAAAGCATATGTATCGAGAAGGAGAAATAATGACTTTCCTCAATACCTTGAACAAAACTTTAGAAAGAAAACAACAGTGAATTTGAGAATGTTTCCTTATAAGGAAAAACTCATTTAAATTTCAGAAATATGAATGAACGTACAAAATATGATAGTAATGGTGGGTCTATCTAAATATTATCTTGTTCTGAATGAATCTACAAAATATGATAGTAATGGTGTGTTTAGATAAACACACCATTACTATCATATTTTGTAGGTTCATTCATATTTCTGAAATTTAAATGGGTTTTTCCTTATGTGTTGACAGAAGGAACACTCATCTATTCTTAATAATTTTGAAGACTTGTGTGTAATCAAAAAGTCTATTATAGAAAATTGTGACACTGGCAAACGGAAAGAAAGGGGTGAAATTAAAAATATACACTTTGGACAAGACAAAAAATGTTAAAGAACAGAATGATGGACAGACAGAGAAAACAAGAAAATTTCTTTTAATTTCAAAAGTCTATTTCTTTTTAGGGCAGATAACTTGAAGAAAAGTGATTCTCTTTACAAGATGGCTACCAGAAGCCATGTGGCAATACTTAGCTGACTACCGATTGATGACACTGCCTAAAGAGTGCCCGTTACGAAAACACAAATTGATAGAAACTTAGCAATTTTAAAGACAGGGTAGAATTGGAAAACTGATTTATTTGCCTATCAAAAAGTGGGAATTATAAACAAGAAGGTAGAATTTCTTTATGTAAAAACCCAACCCAGAGTTTTTGTAGTGCAAGGACGTTAACAAAATAGAGAGATTAGTTGAAGGACAACCAAAGTGACAGGCACAGGTGAAATACCAAGAAGGACGGAGGAAGTGCCTATACCAAGAAGGACGGAGGAAGTGCCTACACCAATTGAGAAGTGTTAGTGCGAGGTACAAATAAAAGGAAAGAGTTGGGCAGATTGATATCCTGTGACAGCTACGCATCGGAAAAGGGATCTCTCCAAATTTAGAGATATAATTAACTATCCAGAGCCAGACAATAAAGAGGCTCTTGTTGTAGGGGAAACATTGACTCTCTAACCACGTTGGCATCATGCCAGTTTTGGGTGAAAATCAATATAAGCACAATACTGAAGTGACCAAGTGAGTTCTTCCAGACAACAGACAGCTACTCTGCTAAATCCCACATGACTTGCTGCCATAGGGAATCTTCAACTTGTTCCAGACTTAGCATGTAGCGGACCTATGTGGGTTTAGGTGTTGTTGAATTAGAAACACATGCTGTTTATTCCTGCTAGAAGGTTCACTAACAGAACATGGCGGATTTAGAAATTTGAATCCACCATAAAGAAATGTAAAGAAAACAAACAAGACTGATATATATATATATATATATATATATATATATATCTATATATATATATATATATATATATATATGAAGAAATATAGTCTTAAAGTGTGCTATATTTATGGGATAAAGTGCTCAATATCAGAGATAGAGCATGTGTAAATATAAAAGTGAACATAGAAGTCAACACTTAGAGGCGACAGTCTGTTTCATGCTAGTGCAATCGTCAGGCAAAGTGTTGATTTCTATGTTCACTTATATATATATATATATATATATATACAAGTTTAATTAAAAACGACTGATTTGTCATAAAACGAGTTTTTTTAATATTGTGTTAATTTCGTTGTTTCCAACAAGGAAAGTATCACAACATTCAGAATAACCTTGTTTTATGACAAATCAGTCGTTTTTAATGAAACTTTTATAAAAGAGGGATTGCTGTCCAAATACACAATATATATATATATATATATATATATGAAGAAATATAGTCTTAAAGTGTGCTATATTTATGGGATAAAGTGCTCAATATCAGAGATAGGCGTGTGTAAATATAAAAGTGGACATGGAAGTCAGCACTTAGAGGCGACAGTCTGTTTCATGCTAGTGCAATCGTCAGGCAACTCTGAGTTGCCTGACGATTGCACTAGCATGAAACAGACTGTCGCCTCTAAGTGCTGACTTCCATGTCCACTTTTTTATATATATATATATATATATATATATATATATATATATATGCCAACAAATATATGTATTAAACAACAAATTTACAAATGACAAAGACATCAACATTTGTATTTGTGCATGAACGTAAAGAGTTCGTATTTTGGTGAATGCTCATACATATGTGTATGTGTGTTTCATGGAATTTTCCCACAAGTGGACAAAAATGTGGATTTCTGTGAGAGATCACATTTTTAAATGCAAAGTAGAAAGAGAGAACGAGGTGATAAGTCGCCCGGTACTTATAGTGTAGAGAGAGCAACCCCGAGTGAAATATTTGGACAATTAAGGAGGAGTTAACCTCAACAAGCTAAACTGAACAACGTGTCACAATAGAATCCTAAGTGGGACGAGATAATGTTTCTGTATAAAGAACAATATAAACCACATAGAAATAGACCCTGAAGAAATTCCTGTCTTTTCTTAATGTATCTGCAAGAATTTTTTTTTTTTTTTCCCCCCTCTGTGACATAGCTTTGCCGGAATTGAACCAACACTACAATTACTGACAACAAATTGATCTTTGCCAGCTCTGAGATCAATCAACAGAGCATGGGCAGGGCCTGGTGCCGATTGAAGAGACCAACTCTAATGGCCCGGGTCAGCATTAACCAAAGTCTAACCAGCTAGGGATGTTACACAATAAAATGAGACAAAATGAAAATAGTGAGTAGATAGGTAAATAAGAATGTGAATAGTAAAAGACGTTTATAAATTTGGATATGTTGAAATGTGTCAACCAAAATATTACTTTCCACTACCTTAGGAAACGTATTTCAGGTACATTTGCAAGATATGATAGTTTGAGTAATCCTATAGAAAGAAGGATAATAGTAGCAGAGATTAGCAGGGCGTTTTGGTATGGCAGAAAACAGAAGAATCATGGATACCCTTACAAATTTAATATTCAAGAACGAAAAAAAGTCTACAGAGATCAATACTGCATATCTTATCAAAAATGACTGAAAATAATTTACATTAATCGTATTCCACTGATAAAATAAACAGAATGTATAAGGAAGTTCTCAAGAGTACCAACCATAAAGTAGTGGTTAGAGTTCAGATTATATAAATCATTAGGCATGAGTTTGATTTTCACAGGGCTTAGCATAAAATGTTATCTTATGCCAAAGCAAGAACTTAGCAGTTCTGGTCTTTATAGAACCATACAGAAATACAAGAATTGCAGATAGAAATTAAAAACTCTGAAGAAAATGATATATCAAAAGACAACTCTTAAGAAAAGAATAAATTTAAAGACAACCATTATATATTTTACAAATATATTAATCAGTGTTTTAGGTAAAATGGCTAGCAAGCTTGTCAACCCAACCAATTTATATTACAGAGCCAAGGATAAATGTTACAACTTGTAAAGAAAGCTTGAATGCTTGAATACAGAGAAAACTTTCTCCAAAATGAGTTATGCAAAAAAAGAAAAAAAAAAAAAGCGCATACCCAAGAACAAAAAAAAATCTAGACTTGCCTTTGTGAGTTGATCAGCTGCTTCAGCCAACTTTGCTTCCTTCTCATCCAGTAATAATTGCAGTTGAGATGTTTCTCCTCCCTTGCCATCCAAACAAGAGTGGAGCTCAGCGATTTTGTTAGAGTATTCCAATATTTGAGCCTTCTGCCGATTGCCCTCCTCTTTGACCTGTGATGTTAAGAAAAAAAAAAAAAAAAAGAAAAAAAGAAAAAAAAAGAAGAGGGGCGAAATTGAAAGAACACCCTGCTTTATTCAAGCTTTTATCAGGTTGGTCAAAAAGTTAGGCAAGCTATGGAGGATGCAAAGTGACACCTTTGTTTATTAGACATTGAATTTTGTCATTTTCTGTCTTCTATATCTTGCCTGACTTTTCAACCTGAAGAATATTTATGAGTGTCCCCAAATTTAAAAATTTTGAAAAACAAATAACACTTTTGCTATTGTATAGGAATATTTGTTACAAAATAAAATCCTTGCATTTGCTGTGATAAAGTCTGACAGAAGACGAAATGTGTTGGCAAAGATAAGTTTTCTATTATAAAAGAGTGTCAAAATTTGCTATACCAATGGTTTTAAATTAATTTTTATAAATGAAAAGGCTTTCTTGAAGCTTTCATTTTAGCTTTAATTGAAAGTTAAAGCATCGAATTTTCTATTTCTAGTAAGCAAAATACTCTGGTGTATTTCCAAGATAAATTATATTGATTGGAATAGATTTTTTTTAAATTTTCTAAAATAGAGCCCTTTTTTAGTTGTCTTTCATCACAATGTAATTCTCTGTATTAAAAATCTTCCAAAAATAAAATATACTTTTCTGAAACTTTGAGTAATATTAGCTGATTTAAAGTATAATTAATCTGATTTGATAAAAAATATATTTTTACTTTAAGTTCAAAATAACACTGTAATGTATTTTTTAAAAACAAAACAGTAGCTGTGTTCTTGACCGACATCACCATGTTTTACGTAATTGATGAGGCGATGATAGGTAATGTTGTAATGATTGTTGTTCTGTGGAGACTTTGACTTAAAACGTAATTTTAAAAAATGATGGAAATGCCTTTTTTATATAATATTTATGTACTAAGTAACCATTTTAAAAACGTTGGAAAGTATTCTCTGTAATCTAATGTTAGGAATATTGACTTTAAATTTACTATTGTCATTGCTCTTATTTTCTCATAATGTTGTATATGGTCGACTGTACTTTAAAAAATGGGCACATTACATATTCTATATAAATAAAAAAATTAAAAATTAATTTTAAAATTTTGTTACAAAATGATTTGTATTACGCTTTTTAATATTTGATTAGTAAATATAGTTTTTAATATCACCTAACAAGATTAAACTTATGTAGAATTTTCAAAGATTTAAAAAAAAATTATAATTAAAAAAAAAAAAAGGAAACAATTCTTGTAAAAATTCATTATTCTTTGAAAAACATTATTTCTTTTAAGACAATAGTGTCCTTATTAAATCTTATTTATAAAAACAATTAAAAGCTTTTCTAATTAATTAATGTAGGTTTTATTGCATTTCTTTTATTTTACAATTTAGAGCAGATTTGCAAATGAGTAATTTTTTAAAAAAAAAGGGTGATTAACATTCTCCAAGGAGTCCTACTTTTAACTGGCGAAACAAATTTTGTGATGAAAATTTCTCAAAATTTCATAAAATTAAGTGGGTTGGAGTAACATATGTAAAAAAAAAATATTTTTTTACCAAGATTTTCTAAAAAGAAAAAAAATTAAAAAATAATTAATCTGTGACAAAGTCCGGAAAGTTTTATTAAAATCCGGCAATTATTTGATTTTTGCAGGAATTTCCAAATTAATGTGATTTTCATCTGAAAAAAAAAAAAGGCACTAAAACACTAATCATAAATATTGTATTGACTACTAACGCAAAAACAAAGAAAAGAGAAAAAAAAGATTTTTAACCAAAATTTCGAATGTGCTAGAAAGGATAAAAAATTTAATAAAATAGTAGAAAATACTTTGGTCTTTCCTCTTAATAATAAACATTTTGACAATGAAACTATTTTTTCTTTATTAAATTTGGGGCCTTTTTTCATCAGGTTATGCTGTTTTTTCAGCGAAGAAGTGGAGATACTGAAAACTGTACAGTAGTATTAATTAAAACATTACAGAATTATTTAAATACACCAAATTTTAATTTCATTTTAATTGGATTTAACTGAAAAAGAGATAACTCAAATAAATAAATTCTTTTGAATTGAAGAGAAAAATTATTTCAATCAGTGAAACTAATTTGTTGTTGAATTAATTTTTATTGTTACTAAAAATATGAAGGAAAGTTCTTTGTACTTACTGTCTGATATTCTGCCCCAAGTTTAATCAACTGCTCTCCTCCATCGTCGACTTTCTGTTGCAACTCCTTGAGTTGGTTTTGGCAACTGGACAATTCAGTCTCTAATTGGGAGACCTTCTGGTTTTGATTATCAATCTGCTGGTGACATGTATCTAATTCCTGTTTCAGCTGGGAATGACAAAAATTACAAAGTCATTAAAAAAAAAAAAAGGGTCAAAAAACAAAAATTTAAAAAAGAAAGCGACAAAAAAAAGGAAGAAAGCGACAAAAAAAGGGAAGAAAGCGACAAAAAAAAGGAAGAAAGCGACAAAAAAAAGGAAGAAAGCGACAAAAAAAAGGAAGAAAGCGACAAAAAAAAGGAAGAAAGCGACAAAAAAAGGGAAGAAAGCGACAAAAAAAAGGAAGAAAGCGACAAAAAAAAGGAAGAAAGCGACAAAAAAAAGGAAGAAAGCGACAAAAAAAAGGAAGAAAGCGACAAAAAAAGGGAAGAAAGCGACAAAAAAAGGGAAGAAAGCGACAAAAAAAAGGAAGAAAGCGACAAAAAAAAGGAAGAAAGCGACAAAAAAAAAGGAAGAAAGCGACAAAAAAAGGGAAGAAAGCGACAAAAAAAAGGAAGAAAGCGACAAAAAAAAGGAAGAAAGCGACAAAAAAAGGGAAGAAAGCGACAAAAAAAAGGAAGAAAGCGACAAAAAAAAGGAAGAAAGCGACAAAAAAAAGGAAGAAAGCGACAAAAAAAAAGGAAGAAAGCGACAAAAAAAGGGAAGAAAGCGACAAAAAAAAGGAAGAAAGCGACAAAAAAAAGGAAGAAAGCGACAAAAAAAAGGAAGAAAGCGACAAAAAAAAAGGAAGAAAGCGACAAAAAAAAGGAAGAAAGCGACAAAAAAAAGGAAGAAAGCGACAAAAAAAGGGAAGAAAGCGACAAAAAAAGGGAAGAAAGCGACAAAAAAAAGGAAGAAAGCGACAAAAAAAAGGAAGAAAGCGACAAAAAAAAGGAAGAAAGCGACAAAAAAAAGGAAGAAAGCGACAAAAAAAAGGAAGAAAGCGACAAAAAAAGGGAAGAAAGCGACAAAAAAAAGGAAGAAAGCGACAAAAAAAAGGAAGAAAGCGACAAAAAAAAGGAAGAAAGCGACAAAAAAAAGGAAGAAAGCGACAAAAAAAAGGAAGAAAGCGACAAAAAAAAGGAAGAAAGCGACAAAAAAAAGGAAGAAAGCGACAAAAAAAGGGAAGAAAGCGACAAAAAAAAGGAAGAAAGCGACAAAAAAAAGGAAGAAAGCGACAAAAAAAAGGAAGAAAGCGACAAAAAAAAGGAAGAAAGCGACAAAAAAAAGGAAGAAAGCGACAAAAAAAGGGAAGAAAGCGACAAAAAAAGGGAAGAAAGCGACAAAAAAAAGGAAGAAAGCGACAAAAAAAAGGAAGAAAGCGACAAAAAAAAGGAAGAAAGCGACAAAAAAAAGGAAGAAAGCGACAAAAAAAGGGAAGAAAGCGACAAAAAAAAGGAAGAAAGCGACAAAAAAAGGGAAGAAAGCGACAAAAAAAAGGAAGAAAGCGACAAAAAAAAGGAAGAAAGCGACAAAAAAAAGGAAGAAAGCGACAAAAAAAAAGGAAGAAAGCAACAAAAAAAGAAGAAAGCCACAAAAAAAAGGAAGAAAGCGACAAAAAAAAGGAAGAAAGCGACAAAAAAAAGGAAGAAAGCGACAAAAAAAAGGAAGAAAGCGACAAAAAAAGGGAAGAAAGCGACAAAAAAAAGGAAGAAAGCGACAAAAAAAGGGAAGAAAGCGACAAAAAAAAGGAAGAAAGCGACAAAAAAAAGGAAGAAAGCGACAAAAAAAAGGAAGAAAGCGACAAAAAAAAAGGAAGAAAGCAACAAAAAAAGAAGAAAGCCACAAAAAAAAGGAAGAAAGCAACAAAACAAAAATTTAAAAAAAGAAAGCAATAGAAAAAAAATTTTAGAAAAGAAAAAGTGGCAAAAAGAAAAAAATGGGTCAAAAAACAAAAATTTAAAAAAAAAGAAAGAAAAAAAAAAGGAAGAGAACAGGTAAAAAAACATGCCATTAATAATGAATCATTCAAACTACTGTAACTATTTCATTCAACTCAATTTTTTTTTTTTTTTTTTAGATAAGTGAGAAATTGCTTCAAGTTTATAATATTCTCAGTAATTCAATACAAAACTGAAATAGCTGATCTCTACACCAGTGTGAAATAAAAACATTATACCAGAAGCATTGTTGTGTCGAGCTACATAATCGTTCTCTCCACAATCTATCTTACACATTTATAAGTCAGCCCTTTGTCCTTGCATTGAATATTACTGCCATATCTGGTCTGGTGCTTCTTGATAAAATCCAAAGAAGAATCTGCAATGTTATTGATCCTGACCTGGCATCTTAGCTTTAGTCATTTTCCCATCACCATAACATGGCTTCTCTGTGCCTTTTCTATAAATAATGGTAATTGTTCTGATAAGCTTTTCTCAGTAACTGGACTTTACGAATTTGGATGTGGTACTACATTATTGGCAGGGTCTCAACCATTTTACAGTTGACATGGCTAGATGTGACTGTGGGTTCTATGCTAATAATTTCTTCTCTCGCACTTCTCAACTGTGGAACTCACTTCCAGCTTTTTTCTTCCCAGTCAACTTTGAACTTCAAAAACTTAAAAGCAACGTCAGTTGTTATATTAACGTCTCCATAATTCATGTTCTTTTATTGTCCTCTCTCCTTAATGAATTTTTTTTTCATATATTCTCTCACACTCCAAGAGAGTGACTGGTTGCACCATCTGGGGCTAACATTCTCTGCAGCCATGAAGTAGGAAGAGAATTGCTAGGTATGCTACTAAGAAAGTTGGTTCCCTGTGTCATGCTAGACAATTTTTCTCTTTAAAAAAAAAAAAAATTTATAAAATCTACCTTTCGTACATGCTTTAAATATTGCTGCCACATATGAACCCTTGCTCCTGCTATATATTTAGAAATTCTTGATAAAATCTAAAGAAGAATCCGCAATATTTGGCATCTTGGCTTTAGTCATATTCTTCCCTGTGACTTTTCTATAAATACTTTAGTGGTAATTGTTGTGATGAACTTTCCTCTATGGTACTTGGGCTTTATGAATTTAAGTGCAGTACTAGATTGTATATCATTGATTTACAGTTGAATTGGCTAGATACAACCATAAATTCTATGCTGACAGTTTCTTTTCTCACACTCCTCACTTGTGGAACTCTCTTCCAGCTCGATACTTTTCCAGCCAATTTAGATCTTCTAAAATTTAAATGCAATGTCAATCTTTATTTCCTATCTTCTTGATTCCTTTTCTTTTATTGCTCTCATCTTTTTGTTTTTCATTCTTTCACACTCAGTAAGCCCTTTTGTCATAGTGGCTTTATTGCCTTACTTGGGATGAAATGATAAAAAAAAAAGCATATCAAATTAATAATCATATGATTTTATGCTTACTTTTTCTTGAGCATGTTCCAACCCCGATATGACATTATCTTTTTGTTGCAGTTCAATTTCCTGGCTGTGTGATTTCTTCTGGCTTTCAACAAGTTCTTTCTGAAGCCTTAAATAAATCAATAAATAGATGGGATCAACATCAATAATCAATATTTGCAACAGATAAGTGCATATGGTAATGTAAATCTTTTAGTCCTAAATCGATGGATTTGCTTTCTACAGTTTATCAACCTTTTGCAGGTCATTTAAAGCTAGAAAATATTTTTAGATTGTAAGATTTTTTTTTTCAAAATAATGATGGTTTTAGTGATACACATCTTACTAATTAGCCCATAGCTAGGGGAGAAGAGGTGGATTCATACCTTTCCCAAGGGTATTCATGCATAAGTAAATATAATGGATCCAATGGGTATTGGGACTCTGCTTTACAACACTTGATATTCCCAAGTGATCACCCATCTAGGTACTGAACAGGCTCGACATTGCTTAACTTCAGTGATCGTATGTTGTCTCAACGTGACATAGCCATAAGTTAAGCAGATAAATATTTTTGTGTGCGGAGCTAAAAAGATTTTCGGCTCAACCAAGCTACCATTAATATGTTTGATCGACTCTCCTGTTTTCTTCAATGTACGAGGATGTAGCAGATCAGGTTTTAGAACCAAATATGGTGGCGAAGGCTTATACAGAACCAACCACACCTTTTGGAAGAACCAAAGACAGAGAATTGGTGAATCTAGTGTACCCCAAGGTCTTCAAACAACTCAAATTTTTAATTCAGAGTTGTCCTACTAGACTGGTTTCCAACCAAAGCTAAAGTGCTCAGTCCATCTTACTGCCTATAGCTAGAGAGTGCGTAAGTAAATGCAATGAACTTGACTGGAATTCAAACTCAGCTCTCAAATTTCTCATTACGATCTGCTATCCATTACACCACCCACACATATGAGGTGGTATCAAAAAGTTTCCAGACTAGTTTTTAACTCACCAACTGGCATCCCGTTCCCACCCCTTCACCGTTGAAACTGTTAGATGTAGACGTCTCTTCTTCTCCAATAGCTTCATGTCTCGCACATCTCGCCTGTAGAACTCCCTTCCTTATTCCTGTTTCCCTGACAAATAAAATCTCCAACTATTTAAGTGTAACGTCAATCGACATCTCCAGTTGCCTTGATCTATCCACTTCCCTTCTCCACATCCTTTCCCCTTTCATTCCTATCTGCTCTCGCTCCAAATCTTCTGTAACCCCCTTGCCTTGATCGACCCACTGTCTTTCTCTTTCTCCACATCCTCTCCTTTACCACTCCTATCTGCTCTTCCTCCAACCCTTCTATAACCCCTTGTGTGATAATGGCCTCCAGCCTTGATTGGGGTAATATGCTTAAAAAAAAAAAAAAAAAAAAAAAAAAAACTTTGAGAAGAAAAACTTCAAATTCCAAGCCATGGAAAAGGCAGCAGGAAAACTCTCCATTATCTTTCCCATGGCAATTTACAGGTAATAAAAGGAATTTGTGGAGAGTCATGATCACCTGTCTTGAAAGGACATGGCATTTGAAAAAAAGAAAAAAAAAGCCTTGCTTGGGATGATAAGCTTAAAAAAAACAAAAAAAAAAAAACATTGCTACGCATGCAAGGAGAGCTAGCAGTGACCTTTATGTGCCAGTGTGCTGAGTGACATTACAGTGTTTACTTCGCAAGTTGCGAAATTTGTGTTTCTGTAATCATGTGCTTGTGATTTTGTTATGCAAGAGCATTCTAATCGTTGCATAGTATTGTGCATCAAGAATTCGTCCCCAAGGGTCAGACCATCAATCAAGAGTTCTAATGCAACGTTTTGAGGCATCTGAGGGAGGATGTTTGGCGAAAGCAACCAGATCTTTGGAGCATGCAGGATTGAATTCTTCACAATGACAATGCATCCTGTCATCGAGCTCTCCTCATTTGTGAGTTTCTAGCCAAAAACAAAATTGTAGTACTTCTGCACATGCCCTAATCACCCGATTTAGCATGTGCAGACTTCCATCACTTCTGAAAATACGACTCAAAAGGTCATCATTTTAACACCATTGCCAAGATCTAGAGCAAATTGCAGAAGGTCCTCGACTTGCTTACAGAAAACAACTTCCAAAAGTGGCAGAAATCCTGGGACTGGTGTATTGCTGCACATGGTGACTATTTCGAAGGAGAAGATGTTAAAACTTAGGTAAATACATTAGTTTTTTTTTTTTTTGGTTTTTATTAAACATAACTAGTCCAGGAACTTTTTGATACCACCTTGTACATCTGATGTTTGGTCAGATTTTGGAAAGTGGATCAGAGTGAACTTTTCAGTATGTTTCTAATCATTTTTGCCTCAACCTTTTGTGAGCAGTTCATTAGTCTCTACTTTACATTGTCTTCTCATTATTTTAATATTTAAAAATTACTTTGAAGGGGTTTTGAACTGAGAAACAATCTTTTAAGGCTGAGATGTTGATAATGGCCAATATGAAAATACAAATAACCTTTTATTGACCAGAAATAGCTTGAGATATTAGTTTTCAAAAATAATAATATTTTAATAAGTTATAATTTGTATTTTAATATGATGTGTAAGCACATTATATTTAGTCATTTCAGTGTATATTATCAATAACAATAAAATCAAAACTAATGCTTGTTTAATATCAAGAAAATATAAATGTCTAAGTACATATTATATTTAATTTTTTCAATATATAATATTTTCAAATATATAATATTGATAAAATAGCCAAAATTGATCCTCATCTGGTAACAAAAAAAAAAAAAAAAAAAAAAAAAAAAAACAGGCCTTAAAACATGTCTTGGAACAACAATCATGAAAAGTTTAAGAGAGATCGGAATGAAATAGGTACAAAAAATATTACCCCGAAATCTCTTCAGATCCTGGAGTTGAACTTAGTTGAGACTCAAGCTGACCCACTCTTTTCAAAGATCTGAAATTAACAAAGAGATTGAGAGAGGAGAAAAATTTCCATTATTTTTAACCTTTTTTGGAAGCATTAATAAAAAAGAAAAAAGAAAACACTCAATAAAATCAAATATGAACATGACCACAATGTGCTGGCCATGTTTGGAAAATAAAACATTCCTATAAATCTAATTAAAATTTTTAATAGAAATGTTTTTTTTTTTTTAATATGTAATCTAGAGTGCTTGATCAATTTAAAAAAAAAAAAAAAAAAAAAAAAAAAAATTATATATATATATATATATATATATATATATAAAAAATGCATGTTTCATTAAATAATATAGACAAATTGTCATCTTTGATAATGGCTTATGTAAGCTGAAAGCTTAGATTGGATCTAAATATAGTGTTTTCCTTTTGTCTTTCAACAATAATGTGATTAAGCTTATCCGACAATATGAAAAGAACTTACTTAAAATAAATAGACAAAACTTGTCTATATTATTTAATGAAACATGCATTAATGAAAAATTGCTGCTGAAATATATATATATATATATATATATTAGAATATGCAGCTTTTATATTACATTATAAAGAAGTAATTTATACAAAGAATTAATTAGTAATGTTAATGAGATTAATGGTGAAATCACTTCACTAACAAGACTTAATGAGACATTAACTTACTATCAATTACTTGAATAATACAATCCTTATATTTGAGTTCTTGTCAGATGGCATTGACGAGCCTAATACTTTCAACAATTTCACATTGTCATCTACAGGGCACAATTTCTTCTCTATTAACAACTCAAATATAAAGGTCATATTATTCAAGGAATTAATAATAAGTCTTGTTAGCGAAGGGATTTCGCCATTTATCTTATTGTACTACTGACTTGTACCATCCCCAGAATGATTTATAGACAAGGCGCTGTATTGAGAGAGAGAGAGAGAGAGAGAAAGATCAGGCAACAACTGTATCAGCAACAGTGATTAATAGTAAAAGGAGAGTGTATACTTACTGTTCGTATTTGAGTTGAAGGTCTTTGTGTAGCTTTTCCAGATCTTCTTTCTCTCGTTCTCGTTCCTGTGTCATGTTGTCCATCAAAGTCTGCACTGAAATCAGCTCTTGTTTGAGAACGGCAACATCGTCATCCTCAGGCCTGGAAAAGAAAAGGAAATGGGCTGTTTTTAAAATTGTTGAGTTATTAAAATTTACTTAAGTGTGGACTTTAATATATGCCCCACCACCACTGGTTATGAGTGAGGTGGCAGAATATACAATACACTTCCAGGAGATTGGTGTTGGTGATGACCGTCAAGATTTTGTAAAAATAGGAAACATGTTTAAACCTACAGCCATCACAGTCTTTCACCGGCTGGGCAAAACAACGCCATCTTGTGTTTGAATACTTGTTTGCATCAATGAAAACAAAAACTGGGATGTGTATATTCATAAGGAAATGAAAGGTCAAATATGAATCCCATTTCCAATGTGAACAGACCAAGGTAGGTAGGTAGGTAGATAGATGTCAACAGACCGTGGTAGGTAGGTAGGTAGATATAGATAGATAGATAGATAGATAGATGTCAACAGACCGTGGTAGGTAGGTAGGTAGATAGATAGATGTCAACAGACCGAGGTAGGTAGGTAGATAGATAGATGTCAACAGACCGAGGTAGGTAGGTAGGTAGATAGATAGATAGATGTCAACAGACCGAGGTAGGTAGGTAGGTAGATAGATAGATAGATGTCAACAGACCGAGGTAGGTAGGTAGGTAGATAGATAGATAGATGTCAACAGACCGAGGTAGGTAGGTAGGTAGATAGATAGATGTCAACAGACCGAGGTAGGTAGGTAGATAGATAGATGTCAACAGACCGAGGTAGGTAGGTAGATAGATAGATGTCAACAGACCGAGGTAGGTAGGTAGATAGATAGATGTCAACAGACCGAGGTAGGTAGGTAGATAGATAGATGTCAACAGACCGAGGTAGGTAGGTAGATAGATAGATGTCAACAGACCGAGGTAGGTAGGTAGATAGATAGATGTCAACAGACCGAGGTAGGTAGGTAGATAGATAGATGTCAACAGACCGAGGTAGGTAGGTAGATAGATAGATGTCAACAGACCGAGGTAGGTAGGTAGATAGATAGATGTCAACAGACCGAGGTAGGTAGGTAGATAGATAGATGTCAACAGACCGAGGTAGGTAGGTAGATAGATAGATGTCAACAGACCGAGGTAGGTAGGTAGGTAGGTAGATAGATGTCAACAGACCGAGGTAGGTAGGTAGGTAGATAGATGTCAACAGACCGAGGTAGGTAGATAGCTGAAAATCATTAAAGTTTCAGGCATCTATCAAATATTTAGGTTTTCTATCAAATATTTAGCTTTTCAAAACACTTGATAAGTATTGTCAATTTTTAATATTTTTGATATACATATTTTATTCACACTCATGAACTCTGAAATCTTATTCATCATTTATTTCATTTCATTTTTTTTATCTCCTCCACCAATCGTAGATAGATTTACCTATTGTCCAGTTGACGTTTCCTGTTTAGGATTGGGTTTCTGCTTCCTTCAAAAGTTGACTTCGCCTTATACTACCAACACCTGTCCTTTCCTAAACTAATATAACACCACACAGTAACCCCCTACCTTGAGTGGCTCTTAGGCCTTGTATTGGTCGACTGTTAGTAAAAAAAAAAAAAAAATATTTGCATATTTATTCAGAGGTTCACTTTGGATATCTTTGCTGTTACTTATGTTTTTCCTTTTTATCAAAACAGACTAGATCTTCCCTTTAGCTAATGAAAATTTCATTGGCCTTTGACTCTACATCTCCTTTGCTGATAATTCTCTAATGGCTGGCTTGTAAGTGATTGGTTGTTTACAACCGACAATCCCAACTGTAACTGTCTATATGACTGAAACTTTCTAGCTTCCTGCCAAGTGGCACTTGATCTTGAAAGTTTTCATTTATTTCCTCTATTTTTTTTCCTACTTCTGGACAGTGAGTGGTTGCTTTAAAGATCTTACTTTTAGACTTTACTACTGGTTATAAAACACTGGCTCTCTTCAGGCTCAGATTTACAACTGGCCTTACTTTGTGGGTGTTCTAAGACCTGGCTGAGTTTCATTGTGTTACATAAGAAACAAGTCAGATGTAAAAACAAAACAAATTTAACGATAATCATCTTGTACAGCAGGGATACTGTCAGAAATCTCTAAAAAAAAATTTTTTGAACAAGAGTGTTCCCTCTAACACCTTGTAACACACTGGAAATTAAAACCCAACAAAAGCCAGATGGAGAAATCATTTCCAGCTCCACACATGATATTCAAAATCAGTAAATTAATCAGAATTAAAAAAATGTTTTTCAAACAATTAAAACCTTTAAGATATTAAAGAAACATGTGAGCAATGACAACATTTTAGAGAGTGTAGAAACAAAAAGGAAACTTGTGCGTAAAATCAGGAAGGAGAGACAGTTGAAATTTCTGGGGCACATAATGAGGAAGGGAGCTTGGAAAATATGATACTCACAGGACAGATTGAAGGACAGAGGAAAACAGCGCATCATATACAAGGGTTGTTCAAAAAGTTTTAAGCCTCACCCAGAACGAAGAGCCATAGCTGAACATTTTTGCTGTGGCAGCACCCTAACACTTCTTCACATGTCTGTCTTAATTTCTGTGCAGGTGAAGTGCATACAAATGGGAGAGGGCATGCGACAAATCTAAAAATGGACAAAACAGAGGCCGAGCAGTCAAAATGTATCTCCAAAGGAAAGGTATGAGACCCAGGGAAATCCATGCGGACATGGTACAGATGCTTACTAAGGACACCCTTTTCCCTATACAACTGAAGAAGTTGGCTGTGAAATACAAGGAGGCAGGGAGAACTCAGAAGATGCCACTCGGTCAGGCCGTCTAAAAACATGAACCCCTGATGAACCAGTTGATGCCATTCACTATATGGTTTTGGATGACAGATATCTTAATGTCCAGCAGATAGATAAGTCTGCAGTCAATAATTCTGGTTCGGTCCATACTGTCTTAACTAACATCTTGGGGATGAACAAGCTGCTTGCAAGATAGGCCCCAGGATTGCTGAGGCCAGAGCAGAAGCTGAAAAGGGTTGACATTTCCAGAACACTTCTCACTCACTTCCAGATTGACCCTGAGAATTTCCACTGCAGATTAGCAACTAAAGATGAAACTTGGGTTCACCACTTTGAACCTGAATCAAAGATTCAAAGCAAACAGTGGAAACACTGGCTCTCCAACCTTGAAGAATTTCAAGCAGACAGTGTCTGTTGGCAAGGTGATGGCTTCTGTTTTGGGGGATTCTGATGGTATAATCATAACAGACTACTTGTAAAAGGGGGAAAAAAAAAATACCGCCCCAGGAACAACAGTTAAGAGGTAGTTCTACATTCCTCAAAACCTTCAATCTCTCGATCAGAGGCTTTGCTGCCAGATGAAGTTTATGATCATCCCCAGGATGATATTTAAATGGAAAGCTTGTCCCACTAAATTCCAGCCAAAAATCAATAACAGCACAGAAAATTGGAATTTATTCTTTGATATCTGAAATGGCCAGAGTCAACCAACCAATAGCATTTCCAAAGTGGAGTGATCAGTGCAGACACCTTATTTGCTACCTTTAGTGGTTACAGCTCTAAATCTCTAAACATAGGTCACTGACAAAGGTCAATGTGCCCAAATCAATCCACAGCATTACAAGTCAGTCAATTATTGATCCTGGGAAGTCTAGAGAATTCAAGGAGTATCTAAGTCAGTGGTGGGCAAAGCATGGTCTGGGGATTGCATATGTCCCAGGGCAGGTTTGAGTGTGGCTCATGAAAGCATTTCAAAGAAAAAGAAAATGTTTTGTGCATTATTTGATTTTTGTTGTATCAGTTTTTTTTTTTTTTTTAAAGTCTTAGTTAATGTCCTTAGGAAATAAATGATAAATCTATTAAAATTTATTCATTTCATTGAATATTCATGAAAAATTAGCAAATTTGTAGAGACAACTAGATTACAAGGTCATTTTGTATGAGCCAACAATTCATTGCAGTTTCAAAAGCATAACTTACAGGATAACTCTCAATTTGTCTCCCTGAGATCACCTGGGTATTACTGATAATAAGTTTGAAAAGTTATGATACTATCAAAAGTCTGTCTATATTTCTGAAATGAGGTATTGTGACTATTTACATTGCTCAGACTGTTGTCTTCATCTTTACTGTCACATTCACAATGTTTCGGTCGTTGTATGCTCTGGCCTTCTTCAGGTGATATATGATGAAATTTTGAACTGAACCCTTTATTTCGCCCACTGGGATAGATTGTTCTAGTTTCACTTGCCATGCCTTTTCTGGATATTTCAGTTACAGTTATTTCCCTTGAGTAACACAACTCTTCAAGTTTTTTTGTTCACTGCTTCTTTGTCCAGGTATTGAACTCACAACTCTTTGGATCAAATCACTGAATTACTTCAACCAGTACTTTTTACCCACTGAAGAAGGTCAGCACGTATAATGGTGTAAACATTGTGAATATGACAAAGATGAGGACAACATTTCAACCAATATAAATAGTGTAAATACTATAAAACGTTTTTAAATTTGTCTTTTGGGATAGTGACAGGGGAGTGTGTGTGTGTGTGTGTGTGTGTGTGTAGATATACACACACTTTTACCTTCTTACCTTTGAGCAAGTCGATTCTCCATCTTTTCTATTATCTGGACTTTCTCTTCAAGTTGTTGCTAAAAACAAAAAAATATTTTCATTGAATTGAAGTTTAAATGGAGTCATTTGAATGAAGAAAGACATGTATGGTTAAGGAGGTGTTAAAATTAATATGCCATTTGCTACCCCAGTTAACAACAGATTGTAAGTCATTTTGTGAGATCAGCTGCCAATTTGACCATGTCAAACTTCTGTAAAATTCAAAAGTAGTTAGGCATCAAACTTTATAATTCTTCGAAAAAAAAAAAAAAAAAAAAAATTAAAATTTTCTTACCTTCAATGTTATAATATGATCCTCTAGTGCGGCTTTCTGTCCAGAAATTTCATCAGCTAAAGCTTTAGCAGTTACATTATCACCTGCCTGAAATGCAGAAATAGGTCATAGGTCACTACTTTTGAAGCTTACTGGTTCGTTAATGACTAATATATCTGTAAATTTTTAATAAATCAGTCCTGAAATCTCAAAAAAAAAAAAAAAAAAAAAAAAAAAAAGAAAAAGTTGGTTGGTTGATTTTACGACCGGTCAATCCTTGTCAACTTATTCAAGTAAAAGATTATATGAACTCAAAAGCGACATTTTACAGAACAGCACATTAAATGCATTAGTTCCTCACAGTAATGAGACTAATCACAATTTTGATATAAAAAATGCTACTCTGATCAAAGGAGAAAACAGTTCTCTAAAGATGGAAATGTTTAGAGAGTGCCTTGATCGATAGATCACCCACAGTAAATTTATGTCCTGGTTCTTACATTTAACCGTTCCTGGCACATCTTCTATTATCATAGTGTGGAATATCTAATACATTAGTCCACCGCTATTCGGCAAACCAGTTTACAGCAGTACCTGGTGTACCGCGAATGGGTGGTGGACCAAGATTTTGCTCTCGTAACCTCAACAATGCTCACTTTTTTTTTTAGAAATTCCACCCTATTTTACCAATTTCTGGGCCATCTTTTTCACAATAGAACAAACAGCGATCATCAGATGGGTACTAATTTGTTTTAATAATTAGGCCCCTTTTTTGCGCAATCAAAGAGTTCCTATAATATTGGACTAATTAACAAGAATTCAATCACTGCAATCAGTATACATGAATGGGGTATAAATAGGAGTACTTTTCTCTGGTTGATCATGTTCAGTTTGACTCTCCAATAGTAGACATCAAGAATCTCTGATAAATAAACAAATATAAATAGCGCGTAGTAATTGGGGTCGCAATCGGGAATTCCCGGGAAATTTTGACCCCTAGTAATAATACAAAATGTCTAAACGTAAAGCGTTCACAGTAAAGGAAAAACTGCATTTGATAGATAGGATACATAACAGTGAAACGAAGGCAAAGATCAGCAATGATACAGGGGTAACAAAATCCACCCTCAGGGGTTGGGTGAAGGAGGAGACCAAGCTGCAAGAATTCACAGAGACTGTCTATTTGCTGCAGATAGACACTCACGTGTCTATTATTGCTCATGCACTGACGCAAATAACGACAATAATGGCTGCCATGCCATAGCCGATAAAGACACGAATGAATTCAGACTTTTATTGTTGATAACTCCAAAACAGTAGATTTTATAAAAATTTGTTTGTATTTTCAAATTGGGCATGTAAATTTAGAATAAAGAATAACTGTTCAGGGAATTTTTATTAGTTACTTTGCGCAGTGTTTAAAAAGCAAATTACCAGAAATTTTTTATGGAATCATTGGTATAAATTAGTATAATTTTTTTAGGTTCTTTTCAAGCCATTATCTACGGTATATATTGTGAAATAGGGCCCAAAAAATCAGGTAGGTGTTCAACCTCCTATTATTGCCTCCTCCCCCACCCCTGCAATTCAAATGCAGCATGGGTTGGCCATCTTGGACCCCAAGGCACATACTATAGTGGTGAACTACTGTAACAAAAGTGATGGAAACCAAAAGAAAAAAAAAGATAAATGAAATTTGCTAGATTGTGAAGAGCCCTAATATACATAGTATCAGCAACAACCCTTGATAAACATAATCTCAGCAGCAGCCCTGAGAGTATAAAAACATGTGAGCCCTAAAGTAACTCTCTCTTTCTGTTTTCCCTCTTTTTGAAGTGTGTGCCCTTGACTTTTCACACTGAAGCAAAAGGGGTTGTGGATGCTCCACACCCAAACAGACCTACACAGGGAAGTCATACTCAAATACATTCATTGACAATTTTCATTGCATATTCCATTTTATTCTTAGGAAAAGAAACTCTTAACTTTCCATTTGTTAAATAAATGTTATCTTTCATTGCAAATCAATCAGTCTGTTTATTTTGTGCATGTACCTTTTCACCGGCATTATTTCATGTATGGTAAAATATTCTCATAAAAGACCTTATACATTAATTATAAAAGTAGCCAAGACACTAATATTATATACCCAAAATATAAAAAAAAATAATTTAAAATTCCCAGCATCTCTCATCTACATGTGTAGCTGTGCCAATGTAGACAAATTTAGTCTGATGAAATCCTAAAGGACAAAACGCATATTATTAATAATGAGAAAGAATATGTGTACTCTTGATGGAAACTGTTGCATAGAAAATGTGATCTATCAAGCAACAGTGAAGAGGGTTGCCAAGACAAAATAGACATAGAACCCACTTGCTCAGTTTGTACGTCTTACCTAGGCGGTGCAGGTGAAGTCTATCTGTTTCATCGGAAATGTTGAACTGTCTTGCAAGTTCACCACACGTTAGACTACTGCCCTCTTCAATGGCCGCCTTCAGGACTCTGTCATTCAAGACCTGTGGTCGTCCACTGTGAGGCTCATCATGGAGAGACAAATCTCCCAACTTGAATTTTCAAAACCAACGCCTTGCAGTACATTCATCCACAGCACTATCCCCAAACGCTTGACATATGCGGCGACTTGATGCAGCTGCTGATAAGCCCACTTCGAAGTTGTAAAGCAAACAGCCCCGAACGAGATCTCTAGACACTTCAATCCTTCTCACAGCTGTCCAGCTTATAACTGATGGCCAGGCACAGTGCGCGTATTTTTTATAACGTCTGATGTTCTGACTTCCGGCTGTCCGAATTTGAAAACAATTGCTACACACATTTCGTATATATTTCAACTTCATTCAATGACTAACCAAAAAACGGACAGAACTTTTTTGGTTACCTTGTGTATATATATATATATATATATATATATATATATATATGTATGTGTGTATATATATATATATGTATGTATGTGTGTGTATATATATATGTATGTATGTGTGTGTATATATATATATATATATATATATATATATATATATGTATGTATGTATGCGTGTATATATATATATATGTATGTATGCGTGTATATATATATATATATATAGATATGTATGTATGCGTGTGTATATATATATATATATATATATGCGTGTATGTATATATATATATATGCGTGTATGTATATATATATATATATATGTGTGTATGTATATATATATATATATATATATATATATAAAGAGATTTATAATATGTTTAACGTTCTTTTTATAGATACAAGTATTTAAGCAAATGCTTTGTTTTATAATAAACAGTATTAAGCATTTGCTTAAATACTTGTATCTATAAAAAGAACGTTAAACATATTATAAATGTCTTTAAATAAATTGTCGGACTATGCCCAATTCAAGAATATATATATATATATATATATCAAATCTCGGTGATCCTCCATAATTTTGATCTTGTAATGACAATTTTTTAAGGATAGGAATAAGAATCACAAAATGTTAGGTTAAATTTTAATTTGAAAGTTTGACTGATAGAGAAATAGATTAAAATTGTTTATTTAAAAATTTACCAGTTTAGCTGCTTTTTGTTCAAGAGAAACTTTCTCTTCACTGATATCGTGCAGCTTTTGTTTTGTCTCTTCCAGTTCCTGGGAAAGCATTCTTATTTGTTCCTTCACTACAAAAAAACAAAAACAAAATGTCTAAGAAACTTAATCAGCAAAAGAAAATCTAAGAAGATATAAAAATCATTACCTGAAAAATCAAGTGTAAACCATAAATGCTTTATGTTTTAACCCTTTGCATGTTATTTAAAGCCAGAAAATATTTTTAGATTATAAGAATCTAAGCAAGTCTTACTAATTAACCCATAGCCAGGGAGAGAAGAGGTGGATTAATACCTTTCTCAAGATTATCTGTGTGCAAGTGAATACAACGAACCCTACTGAAACTGGAACTTGACTCTCCAATTAACATTTCTGAGCCCTTCTCCATTACACCACCTGCACATCCAAGCTTACAGCACCTGATATTCCTAAGCAGTCACCTATCTAGGTACTGACCAGGCTCAATGATGCTTAACCTTGGTGGCGTTTGGGGAACCAGTGATTTTAACGTGATATGGCTGTATGTTAGACTGGTAAGGAAGTGCAAACAATTACCATATTTCGAGGCCTACTAAAGCCAAATGAAACTGGATTATCATTTTATTTTTCAACAGCTAGAACAGAGAACAGATTCTTTTTTGAGGCATGACCGTTTTCTCCTTTGTCATCACAAGGCCACTCCAATATATTCTAAAAGCTTACTGTGTAAGGTGCAAAAACTATGGCGGATGCCAAGTAATGTAATTTTTCGGTCTATGACATGAAACCTTTCCTTACATGTGCTTGTGCAATTTCAGGTATCTACATGTGTGCATGCACACACATACACACACAATCCAACCAAGTTTGAAATAAGACATTGGAATAATGCATTACATTCCTACACAGTCTGGACAACCTTTACTCAGCTGAACAAAAAAAGTTGTAGACAGAGAAAAAAAAAATTTTTTTTTAGTAAACTTTTCAGAAATTAATTAGTAATAAATAAAATTTTATTTTTATTGAAATATTTTCTGGTTCGTCATTGAATGAAAATATACATATTAAGTGTTATACTTATGTGATATATATACATATTTGTTTTCTAGGATTAATAAAGCATGTCCTCTTTCTCTAGTTGCAAAGTCTTAAGCCTTAAGGCTTATAGAAGGTCAAAGAATGTATTTTGTCTGAATACTTGTCAATAGATGCTCAAGGCAATGGGGGCCTCCTTGAGATATGTGATATATATACATATTTGTTTTCTAGGATTAATAAAGCATGTCCTTTTTCTTTATTTGTAAGAGTATGCAATTATCAAGGATATAAGCACAGTTTCAAACTTGTCATTTGTAAATAAAAACAAAGTACAGATAACTCTTTAAAAAGTCAGGGATTGATTTGATATTGTAATAACACCACTTCTAAAATGGTAATAAAAAATTAAAAAAAAAAAAAAAATAAAAAAATAAAAAATAAAAAAAATAAAATAAAAATAAAAAATAAAAAAAATATAAAAAAATATAAAAAAATAAAAAAAATATAAAAATATAAAAAATAAAAAAAAAATATAAAAAATTAAAAAAAAATATAAAAAATAAAAAATAAAAATAAAAAAATAAAAATAAAAAAAATAAAAAAAATAAAAAAATAAAAAAATCATCCAAATTTTTTCAAATGCGACAAATGCCATGGCTTGAGGAAGGTCTAATTTATTCTAATCTTTTTTTTAAACTAATGTTTAACCAATACAAGGCCCAAGAGCCACTCAAGTTAGAGAGTTACTGTGTGGTTTTGTACTAGCATAAGAAAAGGCAAGAAGTGCAGTTCATGAAGTTATGCAGAAAAGATGATGGTGGGGCTTGATGAGGTCAAGATTGTAGTGGGAACTTTGGGCAAACAATCTGCCCAGCAATAGCAGAGCCAGAAGTATTGGTTAGTTGGCTCTTCCTGGCAGCCGGATTCAAAATCCTGGGGAGTAAGTGTTTTATTCTCGAATCCAAACCCCGGGACATCCTCCCTATGTAGTCAAGTCAGTTACACAAAGCAGCAGTCCTTGGGAAGAAGCTAACCGAATTGAACTTACTTTTTATTACAAAGGAAATAAGGATGGTTCCTCCTTGTGTACATGGCATGGTGAATCTTAGTTGCAAAGTCTTAAGGCTTATAGAAGGTCAAGGAATGTATTTTATCTGAATATTTGTCAGGCAAATAAGAATTGGGCAGCTTCAGCCCAGATATAGCAGCAATACTCCATTTTTGGTCTGATCTGGCTCTTGTAAAGACAATATAGCAGGGAGAATTAGATGCCTACTGGATAAGTACAATGAACAGACTTTAGCAATAAATTTTATATGCGAGTTCCACTTGGAGTCTGGTGTAAGCTTGCATCCCAATAGATGCTCAAAGCAATGGATGCCTCCTTGAAATAATCCCCAACCGTCATAAATAAAAGTTCAGAGTCTGCCAGCTGATGGTGGGATGTTACAAACTTTGTTTTGGAAACATTGAATTTTACAAGCCAGTCCTTCTGCCACAACCTCCAGCAGATTAATCTGACAGTGGTGGAGTTTCAGCTGCTGTCCTTCACCCATTGAGTTACCAGAGCTAGGTCAAAGGAGAGATCAGCTACAAGGTTCTGATTATCCAGATTTACAAGCCAGTCCTTCTGCCACAACCTCCAGCAGATTAATCTGACAGTGGTGGAGTTTCAGCTGCTGTCCTTCACCCATTGAGTTACCAGAGCTAGGTCAAAGGAGAGATCAGCTACAAGGTTCTGGTTATCCAGATTTACAAGCCAGTCCTTCTGCCACAACCTCCAGCAGATTAATCTGACAGTGGTGGAGTTTCAGCTGCTGTCCTTCACCCATTGAGTTACCAGAGCTAGGTCAAAGGAGAGATCAGCTACAAGGTTCTGGTTATCCAGATTTACAAGCCAGTCCTTCTGCCACAACCTCCAGCAGATTAATCTGACAGTGGTGGAGTTTCAGCTGCTGTCCTTCACCCATTGAGTTACCAGAGCTAGGTCAAAGGAGAGATCAGCTACAAGGTTCTGGTTATCCAGATTTACAAGCCAGTCCTTCTGCCACAACCTCCAGCAGATTAATCTGACAGTGGTGGAGTTTCAGCTGCTGTCCTTCACCCATTGAGTTACCAGAGCTAGGTCAAAGGAGAGATCAGCTACAAGGTTCTGGTTATCCAGATTTACAAGCCACTCCTTTCCCCATTGAGACACTAGGGCTACATCAAAGGAGGGATCAGCTGTCAGTTTCTGGCCTTCTAGATTTTTAGAGGTGCACTGTTGTGTCATCTGCATAGATAGATCATCTACCAAAATTGTAAAGATGAAAAAAGCATCCATTTTTTTTGTGCCAATGAAGAGTGAAAAATATATTCTTTTTAATATGTATAAGGACGTCCTCCCCATCATCATGTTAATTCAGTGATTTATCAATATTAGTTGTGGACTTGACTACATAGGGAGGATGTCCCGGGGTTTGGATTCGAGAATAAAACACTTACTCCCCAGGATTTTGAATCCGGCTGCCAGGAAGAACCAACTAACCAATACTTCTGGCTCTGCTATTGCTGGGCATCTAATAAATAGTAGGAAACGTGTGGTTAATTTTAGTGCGGACCGTTTTTTGATTTTATCTAGGTCCCACTCCACATTTCACTTCAAGGTTCTAGAGTCCTTGTATATCAGATCCTGTGGGCCTTCCCTTTGTAAAAAGAGGGAATGCTTACTGGGGGGGGGGGGGTCTGAATGTTATTGGACTCTAGTTTCTTGAAATTCATTTTTTTTCCCCCCCCCCATTCTATTCGTTAATTTAATTTACATGCTTTTATAATTTTTTTATTCCCAGAAAAATAAACTTGATAAGTCCTGGGACAAAACCGTCTATTTTTTTTTAGCTTTTTAAAAAAATGCCTTATAAATTTTGCTTTTTCCTAGCTATTATTAAATTCTGTACCACAAAAAACTTACGTAAACTCTTTTGTTTTAATCTTAGTTTAGAATGTAAATGTGGAGCTATAGATATATGTGTCCCCAGCAATGACATTTTAATAAAATTAAGAAAATATATCACAGCCAAATGACTTATAATCAATGAAACACGATTTTCAAAATACTCACCAAGATGTTGGGTCTCTTCAGTTCCTTTCAGTTGAAGTTGGCAAAATTCAAACTCAGCACGTTCCTGTAGTTAGAAGAAAAATGGTTTCTATTGATTTTTGTTATCTTTTGTTTATGTATTGTTTATATCAACACACCTTGGATAGTTTTTTGGGGGGGAATCAAGATGCCTTGGCTAGTGGGAGAGGAGAAACACCTTGACTAGTGTGAGGTGAGGTGTAATCAAAACGCTTTGCCAAGTGGCTCACTGGAGGGGGTGAGGGTGGAATCAAAATACCTCTGCTATTGGGCGGAGGGAAAAAAAATATCTCAAGAAACACTTTTCCAAACTGACCAGTCTTCCTTTATAAACTAGATTTTCCATTATCATATTTCTTTCCAAACACATTTTGAATTACATATTTGTCTAGGCTAAAAAAAAATTTAAGTAACGTGCTGCCAAAAGAGTTTTAAAATGTTTGTCACCAATGAAAAAGCTTGGAAAGCTCGACTATAGTCCAAACATATTTTTTTCAAATACCAAATAATTCTGCAACCAATGTAGTTTTTTGCTAGCTTCCTATTGTTTTGGTTTGTTTTACGGCATATCAACGTCAATGGGTTATTTAATGCCGACAAAATTTTTATTGCTGGTAATATTTTTTTATTTATTTCAATATATATTGATTTGGTTTGGTTTATTTTACGGCATATCAACCTCAATGGATTATTCAATGCCGACAAGTTTTTTATTGCTGGTAATATTTTTTTCCAAAACTGTATTGCTGGTAATAATTTTTCAAAAAAGGTATTGTTGGTATTAAAACTTATTTTTATACTTTCATAGTGTTTTAAATAAAAAAAAACAAAATAAAATAAAAGGCCCCCCTATAATTGCATATTTCTGACTGTAAATGCCTAAGTACATTTAAGAGAAGTAAATAAACAGTGTAAACCAAATTACAAAGAAACGGGTGTTCTGAGTATAACGATAAACTACATCCAGCAGCAAGGCTTCTGATCAAGAGATAGGCAGTTTTGTGAAATGTGGAACCAGTACTTAATAGCTGTTGTTCCCACACTGACCCAGGATGGTAGCACCTATTAGGGTCCCAGTGATGGACAAATAGTAAACCCCCAAACAAAAATCAATGGCACATTTTTGTAATAAATAATATATTTAAAATAAAATGACAAACAATACATTTCCACAGCAAAATGGTTTGTCTTTTTTTCTTTTATGGCATATCAACACCTCAATGGGTTATTTAATGTCGACAAGATTTTTATTGCTGGTATTTTTTTTCAAAAAATATATTGTTGGTAGTATTTTTTCAAAAATGTACGGCCGGTAATCTTTTTTTTTCAAAAATGTACTGTTGGTAATCTTTTTTTTTCAAAAGTGTACTGCTGGTAATCTTTAAAAAAAAAAAAAAAAAAAAAAAAAAAAAAACACTTGTAATGCCTTTTTTTTCTTCAAAAATGCATTACCGGCAAAAAAATTTCCAAAAACAGCATTGCTAGCATTAAAACCTACCACTACACTTTCATAGTGTTTTGATCCCTTTTTTGTGGGTTTGGGGAAACCTTCCGCCCATAGCTGGAACCCCAACAGGCGCCACCACACTGGCCCAGACCTGGAAACACCAGCAATCAAGAGGCCATTCCACGCTCCTCAAAACCCCCCAATCAAATGCCTTGCTGCTTCATACATTTCATTGTTTCACCCAGGACATGGATGTAGTTTATTGCCATACCCAGGATGCCAGACTGTGTCGGAAAGAGCTCTTCCAACCATTTAATGAAACGTACATTTATTTAATGCTAGTGATGCAGGAGGATATCTGGTTACCTTTTTGGTGAACGGCATAGCACCTTCAGTATTTTGCTGATACTTTTCAAGTTCTTTTTTAAGTTCTGCAACATACCACTGCTCATCATTCAGCTGTTGACGCAATTCCTCCAGTTGGGATCTTGAAATTAAAGAAAAAGAAAAAGAAAAAAAAAAATAGAAAATAAGTTTTTGTGACCATCAAAGAGCAAGAATATACGTCTATATTTCTGAGATGAGGTATTATGTACACTATCTACATTATTCAGACTATTTCCTCATCTTTGTCGCCATATTTATTACAATATTTCGGCCGTTGTATGCTCCGGCCTTTTCCAGGTGGTTGGAATGTTGAACTGAACCCTTTATTTCGCCAGAACAGTCTACCCCAGTGAGCGAAATAAAGGGTTCAGTTCGACATTCCAACCACCTGAATAAGGCCGGAGCTTACAACGGCTGAAACGTTGTAATAAATATGGCGACAAAGATGAGGACAATAGTCCAAATAATGTAAATAGTGTAGCAGGAATATAGTTTTTACTGTGCTGAAAAAAGACGTACATGTTTATGTTACATGACTGACTAGATATTTTTCAGTGACAAATCAGAAGGTAGAGTCAAAGAGAGTATACGATATTTAAAAGAAACCAGAGCAGTATTATTGGATACATCGGGTAAATGATCTAGGTTTACACGATAAAATTTAACTTATGCTACCTGTATGTGCAAAATAAAAAATGAGAAACAAGCACATTACCGGCCTAATCATTAAATAAGATTCCCTGACAGAAATAAAGATACATTTTGCATCAACGGATAGACACAGATAATGTGTCATACAACGAGAGAAATGTGATTGTGACCAGTGCAGGAAGAGGAGTCTATGCAAGATATGAGAATTACTCAGAGGTATGATTTTTTTTTTTATATTCACATATATTACGTCTGCCCTGAATTAGATCCTCATTTTTCTGAACTTTTCTCATATCAATATTAATATTGCTTTTTGAATATTCTACTGATTTCTCTCTCGAAAAACCGTGGTATTTGTTCCGCTTTCTGAAACATTTTCAAATTCGAAACATTATTTGTCAGCTCTGGCTGCAACATTTATTAGAAGGCATGTGAGCTCAAGTAGCCGACAGGTTCGCCTCTCTTTTCCGTCTTTCACTCTTCCACGGTCTTTTGTAGAAAAGAATATATTTAGCCCATTGGAATTCCTTGATTTTAGATAGGACATTGTGTAACAGACTAAATTCAAAACCTGCGGAGGGCCGTTTGGAGACCGTGTGGCATGCTGTGTACCAGTTCTGTATTCTGGTCTTTCCAAAAAGTGTTGTTGATTTTGCACAAGCCTACACCACTATAAACAAATCATATGTGTTACTGAACCCTCATATGCTGAAAGTGAAGTGAGAGTCCTTATATATATATATATGACAGATTTATAAAAAATAATTTTTAATTTTTGCTTCTTCGCTTAGTTTAACATTGGTCATATTTGCCTGGCTGATTAGAGTAAAGCCCACAAACCTTATAACTCCCCTTATAAGAGGTTGTATTTTGCTTTTAAATCTAAATAAATCGTTCACTCGCCAGTAATTTACATTCAGCTGATGAAATACGCAGATATGCATCGAAACATGATTGCAATAGTGCAGCAATTTTGACATGTTTTCAGTGTAATATTCTAAAATTATATATATATATATATATATATATATATATATATATATATATATATATAGGGTGACCCAAAAAAACGGGACCTTTTTAACAATCCAATAAAACCAACAGTGATGGAAGAAAAATATTTAATTCATAGTAATTAAACCTTAAAACATGCCATTTAAGAAACAATGATGGAATTTTCATTTTTTTAAAATTATGTCCTGTAGATGGCGTCCTCCTGTACGAATGCATTCTTGAAATCTGCTGTTGAGATTCCTCATTGACTGCTGCAACATCTCAGCTGGGATACTGTGAATTTCATCTTGAATTCTCTGTTTTAACTCATCCAGAGTTCTTGGTCGAGTTGTGTAAACTTTACTCTTGAGATAGCCCCACAAGGAAAAAACACAAACGGATAAATCTGGCGATCTAGGGGGCCAGGCAATGTTACTGAATCTTGAGATCACACGGTTAATGAATAATTCTCGTTACTAAAATGGCAAAATGTTTACTTGCTCAAGGTCACTGTCTCGCAGTGTTGCCACTTGCTCATGTCTGGTAATATGCACTTCAAAAATTCCCGTTTTTTTGGGTCACCCTGTATATATATATATATATATATATATATATATATATATATATATATATATGACAAGATAGGATAAAAAACAAGTAGGAAACATCTTAATCTAACATGTTTCATTTTATTAAAGCTTCATCAGAGATCAAGATAAAAATGCTAAAAAGCAAAGAGATGCAGCTTAATTGTACGTTGTGTTTGGTTATTTCTTATTGGTTAGATATGCGTCGTGTAATGAAGTAACATAATATTCAAATATGTGTGGCAAACATTCTCAATGCTAAAGTGTGTAAAGGTTAGTGAGACGCTGCAGGATGTTTTGAAAATTTTTTCATTAAAGTTTATCTTGTTCGTATTTTGTATATATATATATATATATATATATATATTGATTTTTATGTATTTGGAAGAGATAAGTTAGATTCATGAATAATGGATCTGTAGAAAAATGGTGATGTAAATATTAAAATGTGTTAATAGTTGGTAATGTTGCTATAAATATATTTTCATAATTTTTTTTTCTTTACAGAGTTATATGCTTTTATGATAAGGCTGGCGTTGGTGAAATTAAAGTTATGTCCTACATTGTTGTGGTATAATACGAGAGAATTTGAATGTTTATCTAAACGCAAATCTCTTTTCTGTTCCTGGATGCAGGTCTGGAGATCACGTGAAGTCTCTCCAATGTACATGTTATTACACTGCAGACATTTTATTTGATAAACTCCAGCATTTGAATGTACATACATACACATAAAAATCAAGAACCTTTAACATCCTCTGCCAAGTGTTCCAAGAAATAAGACTCAAGAGAAACCTTTCCAAAACAGAATCTATGATCTGGAATTGGAATGAAAGCAATGATGGCACCAACCCTGAATCCATCATAAAAATTTAGGATGTGTAATTAGTAAATACTGAACACTTCAAATACCTCCCCATATGGAACAGTTAAAACAAATATTTAGTATATTTAGTATATTTAGTATATTTAGTATAAGATATTAGGATTAATTGATTGGCTTGTTTAACGGCATAACTACTTATGGGTTGTTTAATGCCAAAAGGAGATTAGGAAATTGAAACTTTAAATTATCAGCTATATACAATGGCTTTCTAAGATCAATGGTTAAAATTGGCTTTGAGTGAGTGAAACCTGGTGAACTGGTGCTACAGAATCATAATTTTAAAAAATCTACCAAATTTTTTTCTTAAGCATATCACCCCAGGCAAGGTGGGAGTGCCAGTAGCACACAAGGAGTTACAGAAAGTGATAGCAGGAGTAAAGAGTGTGTTTGAGGAAAGGATATCGAGAAGGATAGGGATCAGGATCAAGGTATCAGAAGATGTTGATTGACATTATATTTGAATTTAATGAAGGTTATAGCTATCAGGGAAGCAAGCCGCTTGATCACACATTCCGGGGTGGAACTCATCCGAGTTTCTCTTTTACCCACCATGGAATATGTGATCGAGCAGCGCTATATCGGGTCTCATTCACTACCTCTTCATCACCGAGGCCCAATTAAACAGTTGGTATGACGCTTGCCTAATAACGTAACTGTCCGGGTTTCAATTCTCGGTAGTGGATGCGCACTGCTGACGAGTCCCAAATATAAGACGAAACGGCCGTCCAGTGCTTTCTGCATTCTGTTGAGGTTTCTTCTAGACTCGATGAATTACTTAATTATAATTATCGCAAATCCTCCTAATTTCTATCATAATATATATATATATATATATATATATATATATATATAATCGCTCTCCCGTCGAACTCGACGTATGAGGGTCAGACAGATCAGTTCCCAGAAACTGAAAGCCCGACAGCCACACAGGATTTGATTATAGTGGTGAAGGCTTTGTGCAGGGCCATCCACACTTTTTGGAGGGACGAATACAGGGACCTGGTGCAACGGATGCCACAAGGTCCCCAAACGACCCTCCGCAGGTTTTGAATTCAGAGTTGTCCTTCTAGACCAGTTGCCATCCAATATATATATATATATATATATATATTTATTAAGTGGCAAAAGCAAATGTAATTCCCTCACAACACAGATATATGTATAAACACTACATACATGTATACAGAACCTCATGTGACAAAGAATCTTTTATAATATAGATTTGACAATCACCTAGATGTTGATAAGCCGTAGATAGCAGTTTATGGCTAAATAGGGCTTGTGGCAAATACTTCAACCTTTGTCCCAAATAAAACTTACTTTTCTTCAGCAGAGGGGACCTTGCCATTATGCACGGACATATAATGCTTTTCCAGCGCGTCTTGTGATGGTAATGGCTTCTTGCACATAGGGCACAAAAAACCTTCCTGTAATAAGAAAAGGCATGAAAGCATTAATAAATATCAATGTACATACACTAATACACATTAAAATCATCATTTGTGCCGTGTCCCTTCAGGACGAGGGTAATCATGGTTCTCCACAATTTCCTGTCCTTTGTAACTCTTAATAACTTTTGTCTATCTCCTAAACTTTGTCCTACCATCCATTTACTCAAGCTCACTGTAGGTTATGTGTTGCTTTTCTCTGTTCCACTTGCCTTCAATGTCTTGTGAGTATCAAATTTTCCAAGCCCTTTTTCCTCATTATGCACACTAGAAATGTCAACTAACTTCTTGATGTTAAGCATAAGTATCCTTTTGGTTTCCATTTTCTCTAAAACTGTCATTGCTCACATGTTTGGCCCGTGCTATTCTCAGCATCCTTCTGTAGAACCACATTTCTGTTGCTTCAAGTCTTCATCTGTGAAGAGATTGTCCAGCATTCATTGCCATATAGGAGGATGGATATTACATAACAATTCAGTATTCTTCTGTTTCTAACAACATTTTTCTGTTTCTTAATACTTTGCTTAGCTATTGGAAGGCATCTTTCGCCATCTCAATATGCCTCTGGATTTCAGTGTGTCACTTTCTGATAAAACACTTTCCAGATATGTAAATTGTTGTACTTGTTTTATTTTGGTATCTCCAATTTGTAATTTGATAAAAAAAAAATAAAAAAAAAATTGTATACAACTGTATTCAAAAATAATGTTTCCAATTTATTTCTGCTGAAACGATTACAGATACAGTGAGCACAACACCACCATTAGATAGAGCAAGTTTAAAGCTGCAAAACTGTTTTTCCTGTAATCACTATTGGCATTTGTGCAGGGCTTTTTGAAATGTCACTCACATTGCTTTCACTACTCGTTAAATACATTACCCAACAAATAACAGTGCTCACATCCAGAATTTGGTTTCCTAAAACATTCAAATGTCAATGAATATCAATAAGTTCAATTCTTTGCATGGAATTTGGGTGGAAGAACCAATTCCTCTGCTGTGGCTGATTTGGGAAGTACCCTCATGCAGCGAGTTGGTAGCCATCATGTATCTCTTGTGTAGGTTGCTCCAATTAGCTTCGGCAAATGCCTATTAGGTAGTGCTGTTTAAATCTATAAAAATAAAATTGTTTTTTTCCTCTTCCTTCAAGATGTAGCAGCGCATAGATAAGGATGTCCCTACTGAGGCATGTTTGTTTCTCCAGTTCACTGACAACTGAACTCTCACCCACACATGCACACACGTGTGTATCATACACAAGCATCACACACACCAAAAAAGCACATTCTTAATAGTTAAGTCTTTTCCATTCAATTGTGTACACATTTATGTAATTTCTTTTATTAATACATGCATTTAATTTTTGTTTGTTTAAATTTCATCTTTTTTGTACTTATATTTACCCGGATTCATGCGAGTCAGCCAAATATTGTCTGTTGGACAGATGAACCAGGAATCATTAAATATTTACTGAAAGACTTCGCAATAAAAGTGGTAATTCCTGCAACACTTATGTCTCTGGCAACCAAAAGAGCTAGGTAAGTTACTCAATTAGTATGTAAAAAAAAAAAAAAAATGCTCTATCAATTGTCACTTATGACAGACTATTGTATGTATTTGTATCTATTCAAAGACATATACATACATCTGTATATAAACTTTAAGTGCTAAGAAAATACAATTTTTTGTTTGAATTTTTAAAGAGATTTTCTAAGATTATATGGCACCAAATGTGTAAGTAGAATCTGAAGAATATCTTACTCCTCCATCAGAAAAATCCCTCTTGATGACTTCATGTTCCTTAAAATGATTTTGCAAAATCTCAGCTGAACCGAAATTCTTCATGCACTGTGGACAGATGAAACCCTGTTGAAGAAAAGAAAAAACGAACAAATTAACAGAAAGGAACAAGAATTGAGTCTAAGTCTTCAAACTGTGTTACATCCAATAGACAGGCTGATAAGACACACCCGTCTTGTTTCGAAACAAAAAGAGGGGGAAAAGGTTGATGAGGAGAGGGAAATGAAAAAAACAAAAGATAACTAGGTGAGAAAAAGGAAATTAAGAAAACAAAAAAAAACAAAAATAAAAAATAAAAAACAAAGGAATAGGTGGTGAGACGTGATAAAAAACAAAGAGAGATGGGAGAGAAAACAAAAAGAAATGAAAGACAAAAGGAGAGATGAGTATGAGAAAAAAAAAAAACAAAGACGTGTATGAGAAAAAAAAAGAAAAAAAGAAAAGAAAAGAAAAAAAGAAAAAAAGAAAAAAAAAGAAAAAAGAAAAGAAAAGAAAAAAAAAGAAAAAAAGAAAAAAAAAAAGAAATAAAAGAAAAAAGAAATAAAAGAAAAAAGAAATAAAAGAAAAAAGAAATAAAAGAAAAAAGAAATAAAAGAAAAAAGAAATAAAAGAAAAAAGAAATAAAAGAAAAAAGAAATAAAAGAAAAAAGAAATAAAAGAAAAAAGAAATAAAAGAAAAAAGAAATAAAAGAAAAAAGAAATAAAAGAAAAAAGAAATAAAAGAAAAAAGAAATAAAAGAAAAAAGAAATAAAAGAAAAAAGAAATAAAAGAAAAAAGAAATAAAAGAAAAAAGAAATAAAAGAAAAAAGAAATAAAAGAAAAAAGAAATAAAAGAAAAAAGAAATAAAAGAAAAAAGAAATAAAAGAAAAAAGAAATAAAAGAAAAAAGAAATAAAAGAAAAAAGAAATAAAAGAAAAAAGAAATAAAAGAAAAAAGAAATAAAAGAAAAAAGAAATAAAAGAAAAAAGAAATAAAAGAAAAAAGAAATAAAAGAAAAAAGAAATAAAAGAAAAAAGAAATAAAAGAAAAAAGAAATAAAAGAAAAAAGAAATAAAAGAAAAAAGAAATAAAAGAAAAAAGAAATAAAAGAAAAAGAAATAAAAGAAATAAAAGAAAAAAGAAATAAAAGAAAAAAGAAATAAAAGAAAAAAGAAATAAAAGAAAAGAAAGAAAAGAAAAGAAAAGAAAAAAAAGAAAGAAAGAGTTACCAGTTCTTTGCCATGGCCCTCAATTACAACTGGTTTGTTTGCTGCACCAGATATTACTGGGTGGATTGGGTAATTTGTCAGTATCAGCCGACTATGTCATGCCCAAGAACAAGGCCAGTGGATGTTTCTGTCCTGCTTGACTTGAACAGAGATTAAGTCTTTCCTAGTTTCACCTGTTTGATGGTGATTGTCAGTATATGGACACAAATTCTGTCATTGCATCTCTGTAGAAAATCAATGAAATCGATCTCCCGTAAACATTTGCTTCTGGTTACGGTTGAGTGCTGGTGGTTAACTTGAGGCAGAGAAAAGTTATTTGATAAACAAACCAAATGCATTTTGTGAACTTAATGCGAAGAGAAAAAAAATAAGACTACAGAATTTAACTTCTATGCTTGAGGATTTTCACTGTATTCACTGTGCCTGTGTTCAGCAAAATGTGGGTGTGTCATCAAATTTGGCTCATTTGCTCCCCTCACAGAAAATGACTGCCAAGCAAAATGCATTCTGGCTTATATAGGGAAATCTTTTCCAGATAACAATGATTAATAACTTCACTTTATCTAGCCAGGCTTTAGAAAATGACAATTTACAATGCTCATAGCTCAAATTTCATTATAGCTATATTGCCATAAATTAACCATATGGCTCTTCCACCGGTAAAATATTCCTTGCCAGAAATCCAAATTGCATTGCATTTGCAATATAAAGATTGAGTTTTTGTCGTGGCCCTAGGAAAAAAAAAAAAAAACTCTTCCAAATGTCATTTAATATGTCAATTCTTCATTGTGACATTAAATATGTAGTGATATGTAAATGACTAATTAGCATAGCTAAAGCACAGAGATTATATAAGTGCCCAAGCAGTTTAAGGGGAGAGGCAGAATATGATATGCAAGATTAATGACTACCACTGGACTGAGAAAATACAAAAGAAATCACACTGGTTTAATCCTACAGAATGCAGAAAAGCTTACACCACCATTAGATTCTGTTTGAATAATAAAAAAATAAAATATTTAAATTTAAAAAAGATGTTTAAATTTAAAAAAAAAAAGAAAAGTTGGAGGCACAAACTTGGATCTTTGGAAATTTTTGTTTTAAAAAGAAATGATTTGAATTGTAATGAAACTTAAACATATGATAAAAATGAATTTATTTATTTTTTTTGCTCTTGAAAATTTACAACAAAAATATTAAACACTATTTAATAGTCAAGATATTGCAGATTCTTCTTTGGAGTTTATCAAGAATCTCTAAATATTTAGCAGGAACACCAGACCATATATGGCAGCAATATACTCAGTATGGACAAATAGTAGATCTATAAATATGTAAGATAGATTTGAGTGAGAAAAACACAGAACCAACTTCCCAAGTAGCAGACCTATCAATTGATTTGATATAATCTTCCCATTTCATGACAGAGGAAAACAAAAAAACAAGTTGCTCTTCTAGGGGTTAGCAACTACCATGCAAATTGAAAGACAGAAAGTGTTCTCTCAAATGATTAATAGTAAACAGTTTCATTTTGGTGCCATTAAAATTAACAATCCATTCCTTGCCCCAGTTAGCAGAATAGTAGGTCATTTAAAATTTTTTTTTTTTTTTTTTTAGATCAGCTGCCAATTTAACCTTATAAATAAGGTTCTAGATAAAAATATGCATGTAAGCCTCTGTTGTTGCATACCTATGGATGATAATGGGTATGTCCCCATTCCCATAAATACAGTAGTGAATACTGTATGTTGGTCTGCAGTTGGAGATTCGTCTTCAGCTGGGCTAGTTAAACTGCCTTTGGGCAGAGAGGATCCCCAGACAGGGCTATGCCAAAGGGTAGATTCTCATCTTGGGAAACACCTACCCAAACATGTTTTATATGGGGGTCTATGGGGAATTTTTGGCTGATCCTACTGGCTTGGGAACCCCACATTAAATTCGGCCTTGTGTCACATCTGACTGTGGCGGCAACTGGTAGATACTGTCTGTGGTCTGCAGTTGGAGATTCATTGTGGAATTCACTTCACCCACTGTTAGCAGTTGACTACTTCTACGCACCGCTGGCAAATCTTATATATATATATATATATATATATATATATATATATATATTTTTTTTAAGCTTATCACCCCAAGCAAGGCTGGAAGCCACTAGCACACAAGGAGTTACAGAAGGTTTGGAGGAAGAGCAGATAGGAGTGGTAAAGGAGAGGATGTGGAGAAAGATAGTGGATCGATCAAGGCAAGGGGGTTACAGAAGATTTGGAGCGAGAGCAGATAGGAATGAAAGGTGAAAGGATGTGTTGTTCTTAATCTTGTCATAAGTATTATCATTCATTACCAACTGTTGTGTGAGTATTCTATTCAGTAACCTTCCCTAGGTTACAACAGCCTCTATATATCATTCTATTCTGTGGACAGAAGAGTTTGTTACTTTTTCTTTATACATATAAGTTTTCTATGTCAACAATATGGAACCTTCATCTAATATTAGCATACTTTGAATACATTTGAGCCTTAAAGAATGCAGTTGTTATGAATAAAGAGAAATTTTTCCCCACTCTGTCATAGATTACCCTAAAATTAATAAAAAGTTTTATTTAAAAAATGTATTCAAAATATGAGGCTAAAAATATTTTCATATGATTTTGTATTTTTGTTTCGTAGTAGAAAAGTGGGATGTAAGGGAATTAACTCTGTTTGCCTTTATTAATGTAGACAATTCATGTCAATTTAAGTCTCACAGTAATTAGAAAGCAAATATCTACTGCAAAGTAACTTATAGTAAGGTTTAGGCCCATCACCAAAAGTGACATTAAAATTAAATAAAAGAAGAAAACACAAAGTAAGAAAAATTACTGAATTAAGAATCGTGTTAATTTAACAGTATTTGACTGTTTCAATGAACAGTACAATATTAGCATCATTAGTTGCGTAAAAAAAAAAAAAAAAAATTTAAATAGTAAAAAAAGCTATTAAAAATAAAATAAGTTAAAAAAAGGTTAAAAAAATAAAAACTATTTACAACTAGAAAAAAAGGTTTAAAACTAGAAAAAAAGGTTTAAAACTAGAAAAAAAGGTTTAAAACTAGAAAAAAAGGTTTAAAACTAGAAAAAAAGGTTTAAAACTAGAAAAAAAGGTTTAAAGCTAGAAAAAAGGTTTAAAGCTAGAAAAAAGAGGTTTAAAGCTAGAAAAAAGAGGTTTAAAACTAGAAAAAAGGTTTAAAACTAGAAATGTTTAAAAATAGAAAAAAGGTTTAAAAATAGAAAAAATGTTTAAAAATAGAAAAAATGTTTAAAAATAGAAAAAATGTTTAAAGAATAGAAAAAAATGCTGAAAAAATGAAAAGTGTTTTCAAAAAATAAAAACAGATGTTTAAAAAATAAATGTCTAAAAATAAAATGTTTTAAAGAAAAAAAAAATGCTTAAAACAAAAATGATTAAAATAAAAATAAAAAATTAGAAATGTATAAACATTTTGAATGTTTCATGATTTAAATTAAAGAATGTAAAGTTTCAAGTTTTCAAATTGGTGGCTCTTCTGGTTTTGATGTCCACTGAAAATATGTAAACCATTGGAATTGCATTCATTATGAATAACTTGACTTATAGCTACTTTCATTTTGGGAGGATTCAAGATTATGTAAAAAATTATAGAAAGTTCATTCTTTTAAACATTTTGTTTTTTTAAATAACCTCTTTTCTTAATTCAGCATCATAAAGTACTCATCTTAAAAATAGATATTTGGCAATCAATCAATCTGTTTTTTTCTTTCTTTCTTTGTCCAGTCCAGTATGAATATAAGACAGGAAAGAGGATTAAAAAGATCTTAATTTTGTATATAATATGCGACATCATAAACCAAAGAATTTATTTTTATTTTTATTATCAAAGCATTTGTATCTTTTCCATATTGTAAATTTAAGCTGAGGTGTGGAGGGTGGTTTTCTTTTTGACAGTTCAGTCAGTCAGTCAGTTAAGTGCCATACATGATGCACACTTGGGCGATCATGTCTCTTTCGATTCATGACTGACTAGATGGAATATTTTCTTGCAGTAGGTTGTCATTTCTTTCTACAGTAGACTGGTTGCCAACCAAGGCTATAAGACCCAGTCTGTCCTGCTATTCAGCCTTAGATAACCCTAGCTTATTAAACAAGATAAATGAATTGATCATTACAGGTAAGCATAAAAATAAATATATACAGAAATACATTGATCCAGTTCTTCTAAAAAAAAGAACCAGCAATCTCCCTTTATGCTTAATATAAAAATTAATATTCACTATTTTATATATATATATATATATATATATATGTGTGTGCGTGTGTGTGAAAATCCTGTTTATTTTAGATGCCAAATATATCTTTTTAAAATGATAAACTGTAACACACCGTATAATATTTGACTATGCCAACATTGAGGTAACTAGATAATTTTATTAAAATTTAATTTACATGAGAGTCTATACTCAATACCTGAAGACTGCGTTGTGCATGAAACTCAAGTCATGCTACTGGTGAAAAATTATATATATATATATATATATATATATATGTATTATTCATGAGAATTCAATTCCCTTATTTTGTGTCTAATTATGCTTAAGAATCACCATTTTCTTCTTATTTGGATTTGTGCAATGTTTTGTTCACATGCAGTAGACTAACCTCTACTGAGATTAAAGGTAAATACTGTTTATGTTTTAAATTTATTGAATCAATTGAAGACATTTGTTCTTTAATATTTCTCACAAAAAATACACTTGAAATATTAAGTGTAAATAATGCTTTTTATTGAACTTATTAAATACTTTCAAAACTTGCTTTTTATTGAACTTATTAAATACTTTCAAAACTTGCTTTTTATTGAACTTATTAAATACTTTCAAAACTTGCTTTTTATTGAACTTATTAAATACTTTCAAAACTTGCTTTTTATTGAACTTATTAAATACTTTCAAAACTTGCTTTTTATTGAACTTATTAAATACTTTCAAAACTTGCTTTTTATTGAACTTATTAAATACTTTCAAAACTTGCTTTTTATTGAACTTATTAAATACTTTCAAAACTTGCTTTTTATTGAACTTATTAAATACTTTCAAAACTTGCTTTTTATTGAACTTATTAAATACTTTCAAAACTTGCTTTTTATTGAACTTATTAAATACTTTCAAAACCTCTTAAAAAAATACAGTTTCTTAACTGAATGAACTATTTTTGTATTGAAGTTTTGTATGTAATATTCAACAAGTTACCGAACTGTGCTTGGTTTTAAATTTATTAATTCGTTTTAAAAACAATTAACTTCCTTTTTGTTGATGTAAAAACTTTGTTCTGTAATGATTCGCAATCAAAATGTGATTTCTTAATTGAAATGTGATTATATGTAGGATAGTTTTTTTTATTTAAATAATTAATTAAAATAAAGTTGTTCTGTCAATTTAAATGATTTGGACTGATTGAAATTGTTTATTGGGACAATAGTAAAAATGAAAAGGAATCTCTAGCCTTGCCTTTTTTACAGAACAATTAAAATATGAAATTGTGTATTTGGACAGCAATCCCTCTTTTATACAAATTTCATTAAAAATGACCGACAAGGTACTGCAGTTAAGCATTTTATTTAATATTTCCTATGTTCTTATAATTTTCTTCTTTTCTGGAAAGCTCAATTAGGTCTCATTTACATATACATGGAGACCTACCAAATCTGCAACATACTCATTGATAATACAAATATAATAACCTTAATCCACATGTATGAAAAAAAAAAAAAAAAAAAAAAAAGCTAAAAATAATAGAAGCATTATTAATAGAAAAGAAAAAGGCCAACACTCAATAATATGAACTATGAACATGGCCACAAGGTGCTGACAGTTTGGAAAATAAAACATTCCTATAACATACATAAAACAAAACAGTTAAAAGTAAAAAATAAAATCATCCTTGATAATGGCTATAAGTATAGCCAAAAACACCTGGACATACAATACATTCCGACAATTTATATATAATTTATGTCTAGAAAAGAAGAAAATTATAAGAACACAAGAGAAATTAAATAAAAAACTTAACTGCAGTATTTTGTGAGTAGTTTTTAATGAAACATATTGTTTTCATTTGTTTTAGATGTTTCATATCTCACATTGATTCAATACCAGTTTAATAAAAGCGAGAGACAGGATGAACTAGTCAGGTCGTATATCAACCGCAGGACATTTGTAGATTATAGCATTTTCAATGCATCTTCATATGAGTGAATTATCCTGTTTATGACTGGTCACCAATTCTTACTAAACTGTTGTTGAAACAATGTAAGATAAGAAAGAAATCTTCAAACAAATGAATATATATATATATATATATATAAACCCAAGCTGAAAATAGTGAAAATCCTATTTAAAAAACAAAAAAAATTAAATTAAAATAATTCAAAACAATCCAGCATTCAAGAAGACATGAATCGTGTTCCGTTGTGCTAATGTAGATTAGGTTGAAATAATATCAATTTTTCTGATGATGATGTTGAAATAAGAGATTTCCAAATCGTATACAAGATCTGATCAAAAAAATATTGGGATTTGTGCTATAAAAAAGAAAACTACAGTGTAACCTGGATATACAAGAGTTGTCGGGACCGGAGAAGAAGCCTCTTATATCCGGGTTTGGTCTATTATATATACATTAACACAGGCTCTAATTTGGGACCAGAGAAAATCTCTCTTATATCCGGGTTACACTGTACAACAAATATCAATTCAACATTTAATCTCCTTTGAAGTAGCCCCCTGCTGAAGCCACACACTTTATCCTGAAAAATTTCCATCGTTTTCTTTTTTTTGGAACAGCAAGTAGCTCTTTCGTCTCATTCTGTTGGATTTCCTTGACGTTTTGAAATCTTTTTCCTTTCAGCTGCGATTTGAGTTTTGGAAAAATGAAAAAGTCAAAAGGTGCAAGATTTGGGAAATATGGTCGTTCCACTGGGCTTCGGGTGGAAAGATAAGTTATACGAGACTGGCCGCTAAAAAGTCGGAGCAACACAAAAATGACACAAGATGTAAACTTAACTTATTTACTCAAAACCGTCCGCTGGATCAGTCTTGCTCCCAAGCACTCCCTAATGCGACCACAAGTGCTTACAATCATTATAGTAATCAACATTATTGATGATGTTATAACGATGGTGATTGTTGAACCGGGACAATGTTGTGCTTTGCCAAAAACGGTTACACTAGCCATGTTCACTAATGGAACCACTGTAGTGACCACACTCTACACGCTTTCTTTCCAATCACTGCTATAAACAATGGAAGAGGGTAAGAACATTATAACTAAATGTTCAGAGTTCAAGATCAATCTGTGCCAAGCATCTTCACTCTGCATACTTCAGCTTCATTACCAGAGCAACAGTCCCAATACTTTTTGATCAGACCTCATAAATTTGGAGTACACTAAACTACCTAGGTTCTTGCAAAGAAGTGGCAGCATACACAGTGGATTAAAGGAGGAGGGGAAAAAAAATTCTCCTTCATGACAAAACAAGACAGCATATAGCAAGGATAAGAAAAGCAATTCCTGATACTTTTCAATTAGGCATTCTGTCAGATTCTCATCCAAATTTAATTGAAAGCAACTTGAATTAACATAGTCAAAAACAGAAAAGAAAATATTTAAAAAAAATTACAGAACTTGCTGAATTCATATAAGTATGAAAGAAAACAATTTTCCTGTTAGATAACAAAGCATTTTGTTAATGAAGCACGGTTTCGAGAGATGTAGTGTTAATGGCTGTCCACCACCGAGTGACAATGGAGGCAATTCTGTAAGAGTTAAAGACAAATCAACAGTGCGGAAGAAGAAGAAAAAAGAAATGTTAGCAAGTTTCAGTAAAGATTAAAATTTTGATTAAATTCTTAAATTAAAATAATAAAATTGGAAATGTTATTTATTTTTAAAATCAATTTTTAATTGTTCACAGTACTCCTGATATTCCGCCTAAGTTACTCCTGATTTCTAAAACATTTTCTCTTGATGGATTTGATTTGTTTGTTTTGTTTTATGCCTTATTAACTCTTTGCAAGTTATTTAAAGCCAAAAAATATTTTTAAATTGCAAGAATTTTTTTTTTTTAAATAATTAAACTATTACTTAAAAAAAAAAAAAAAAAAAAAAAAAATCTACAAGTCTAATTAATTAACCCTTAGCTGGGGGAGAAGAAATGGATTCATAACATTCCCAAGGGTGTTTATGCATAAGTGACTATAACGAACCTAACTGGAATTGGAACTCGGCTCTCCAATTAACAATTCTGAGCCACTATCCATTAAGTTTCTATTCTACATTATGTTTCCCTGTATCAAAAGGTAATAACCTTGTTTTTAAACCAATTCCGGTTTTCTACTGTTGTTGTTAACTCAATTACAAGAAAACGTCAGTGGCTTTACAACCACATCAAGTAAAGACACTGGCTCCTGTATGATCACCAAAGTGAAGCTACGTCGAGTCCAGTCAGTACCTAGATGCTTGGGGATACCAGCTGCTGTAAGCTTGGACATTCAGGTAGTGCAATGGATAATAGCTCGGAATTGTTAATTGGAGAGCTAAGTTCAAATTTACATTGGGTTTGTTATATTCACTTATACCCAAATATCATTGTGAAAGGTATGAATCCACCTCTTGGTTGCTTTAATGGCATATCAACACCTCTATGGGTTATTTAATGCCAAAATCTAAATATTTTGAATACAATTTTATGGCTTCAACTAAATATATTTTGAACACAATTGTATGCCTTCAACTACAGATAAAATGTATTGTTGGTCATTTTACTATAAATATGTATTGTTGGTTGGTTGATTTTGTTTAGCGGCACATCAACATCTCTATGGGTTATTTAATACCGAAATGTAAATATTTTGAACACAATTTTATGGCTTCAACTAAATATATTTTGTACGCAATTGTATGCCTTCAACTACAGATAAAATGTCTTGTTGGTCATTTTGTTATAAAATACATTGCTGGTAACTTTTTTTTTTTTATATATAAAAATATATTGCTGGCATTTTCCCCATAAAAGAAATATTTTTATAATTTTATAGTGTTTGTTTTTTTGTTTTGGGGGGTTCACTATTTGCCCACAGCTGGGACCCCAACAGGTGCTACCACTCCGGAATCCACCACTTCTCCCCCCACCATCTATGGGTTAATTAGTAAAAATTGTATCACTAAACCATTAACTAAAAAAAAAAAAAAATTCTGATAATGTAAAAATATTTTTCTGGCTTTAAATAACCTACAAAGGGTTGATAAGCTGTAAAAAATGACTAAATCAATCAATTTACAGTCAGTGATTATTGTAGGAATCTTATGTCTGGCCAAATAGCTGGATTAAAAGTCTATCAGGATAATTTGAGCCAGGGATGGGATAAATAGTGCTGACGATTATCAGTATCATTGATATTGTAGCAATTTTAAATAAACTTTAACAATACCAATTCTACTAATAGAATATATAAGACTAAAAAAATGCTTCATATACAGAGAAAAAAAAGGAAAAAGAAAAAATATATATATATATTACAGGGCAATAAAAAAACATGACAAAGAATAAAATGGATTTGTATGGATTTGTACATTGTTTAATTTATTTTTTTTTATACTACTGTTCAAATATAAGGCACAAGAACCACTCACGGTAGAGTATTACCAAATGAGACTATAAGAAGTGCATATTATGAGAATATGAAGGATAGATAATGGTTGACCCCAGACTTGTGGAGATTAAAGTCATAGTGATCAAGGAAGGATCCTTTCAGGTGTCTGTTCTACAATGGAATAAGGATGAGTTGATCCTGTGTAGGTGTCATGGCGGGTTCTAGCTGTAACGCTCTGCATTGATGGAACTAAGGAATGTAGCTCGTCTGAACATCTGCTACAAAAATAGTTAAAGAGTAGCAAGAGGCTAGCAACGTTTTGTTTGTGGGGAAAGGGGTAGTAGGGTGGAAAATAATTCATCACCCACAAGGTTGCAGAAATGCTTTTGAACTATGTCAAGGGTGGAAAATGAAGACAGTGCAGCTCCAGCCCAGATATGACAGCGGTGCTCCATTTCTGGTCCGATTTGATTTTTGAAAAGATTGAGAATGGCAGGTGGAGTCTGGTACAAGGAACCAACCATTTTTAGTGATAGATAATATATATTAGTTCCACTTGAGATCTGGAGTGAGCATGGCTCCAATATACATTGAAGGTAAGGGCTTTCATTGAGAATACAACCACGGCTGAAGTGTTTGAGGTAAGAGACAGGCTTAAGAAGTGTGAAATGTGAGACAAATTGATAATAATAATTATCTTGTATTACAAAGAATTTCTTTTTTTCAACTTTTGTATGTCTTAGTTTTGGAAAAATAAAGAGTGTAGGATATTATTTTTTTATTTCTTAAATTTGTAAATAACTAGTATTGTATTATGGACAATATTGTTATCAATAGGATATCAAAAGGATATCACATCAAGAAGCATGTTATTATTTCATGCCATGTTTGATATCTGATGAGAGAGAGAGCGAGAGTGAATTTTGCAAGAAGCAAGGAAATCAAACCAAGCCATGTGAACTTAGGTAACCCAACCAAGAAAAGAAAATAAATGATACAAATTTAAATCAATGAGTATCAAAATAAAATAAAGGACAATAGTTGCCTGAGTCTGTGAAAATGGTTACTTTCGTTATGCCAGAAAAGTCAGTATTTTAAAAGTTATTCAGACAACTGAGGAACAATCCCTCACCCCAAAAATCATTTTTGAAATTTTTCATATTACTATAGATCTCACATATACAAAAAAAAAAATTAAAAAAAAAAAAAAAATAAAAAAAAAAAAATAAATAAATAAAAATAAATAAAAAAAATAAATAAATAAAAAAAAAATAAATAAAAAAAAAATAAATAAATAAAAATAAATAAAAAAAAATAAATAAAAAAAATAAGTTATCAAATTTTATAAAAAGGTAATAAGCATTTCTGCCTATTAACTTTTTATAAATATTTTTTTTTAATAAAACATTTGACAAAAAATTAATAAGGGGAAGCACCTATTACCTTTTTTTTTTATAAAATTTGCTCATTCTTTTTTTTTTTTTTTTTTTAAATCCATTGTAAATTGATCCCCTCCTACAGAAGCCAAAACAAAATACGCTTATACCACATGATTGTTTAAAATTTAATAAAAGTTTTTTTTTTTGTTTTTTTTCCATCTATTACCGCTGATTTACAATCTGACAATTATGTGAACATTACAATAAATATGTAAAAATTAAAAGAGGAAATACACAAATGATAATTATTCAAAATACAAATATCTTTAACAAGAATGTTTAGTAAGAAAAACTCCTTATAACCTTAATTTACATGATACTGCACACAAATCGTTAACTACCAAAGAGTACTCGTTAAAGGGTGCCACTAATTTTTTAAGTTTTCCATTTACATCGGAGTATTTCTCGGCGCTCAATATTTTGGTAATCTGCTCTTACTTTTGCAATATGAATTTCTTGCAAGTCCTGTTCTCTTTTAAGAGTATCTAAGAATTTCAATAGGAGTAGGTAGGCTTTCCCACCGCCCGGTCTACACTCCTCCCCCTTCTATTGGACATGTTTAGAGGCCCAAACCTTGTTTCGTGTCTAGGAAGGGGTCCCCGGATTTCTCTCTCTCTGTCTCTTTCCCTTCTCAACATCCTTTCATTTCTCATTCCTATCTGCTCTCGCTCCGGATCTTTTTTGGCCTTGCCTTGATCGACCCACTGTCTTTCCCTTTCTCCACATCCCCTCCCTTGCCACTCCGATCTGCTCTTCCTCCAACCCCCTCTTTAACCCCTTGCGTGATAGTGGCCTCCGGCCTTGCTTGGGGTGATATGATTAAAAAAAAAAATAAAAAAATTTCCATATTTTGGGATGATGGGATGACATTGCTGCAAAAATGCTGTATGCCATCTTTCAAGGGAGTTATTAATTCTAGGTAAATCAGCATTGACTCTCTCAAAGAAAACCACATACATATTTCAAACATAGGTATTTGAATAATTATCATTTAATATAATTGAACTTTTGATTAATTTTCATTCTAACAATTTACAGTTCCAATAAATGTTCTTTGAATAATTGTTTTTGAAAAATTTTTTTCGATACGCAATATTACTAGTAATTAAGCTTTCCTGTTTATGAAAATTTAATAAATTTGTTTTTAAAATTTTAAGAAATTATGTTTTGAGCAGGTTTCGTTTTAACTTCAATGTACCAATTTTAATAAATTTACATACAGAACTGACGTCCCCATTAACTTTTATAGAATTTTTTAAAAAAATTTAAAAAAAATAAAAAATCCATGATAATATGAAAAACCATTTTTGAAGAAAATGATTGTTCCCAGTCAGCCACAGATTCTGTTATTTGTTTTACAGTCAATAAATTCTTCTTCCTTTTTTTAAGTTGTAGGGAAAGATGTCCTCTTCCCCCACCCCAGAGTGCAAAGTAGCAAACAAAATATTGAACATGCTTGCAGAAACACAATAAATGCCATTCCATTTTTAGCAATAACATTCAATACAGCTTATTCTGTAACTTATCTACACAAATGTTTTCAATTGCTTAATTTTTTTTTAATCATTTCATCCCAAGCAAGGTAATAAAGCCACTAAGATGCAAGGGGTTACTTGGTATGAGAGAATATGAGAAATTATATATCAAAAACCTAAAGAAAGACTATCCATCACTGTCAGGATTTCATACTCATAGGGTTCAAACCACCTCCCGTCAGTTCAAGTTGTCAAATTTCAGACTAATACGGTAGGGTTTTCTATTTTGGTTAGCCTACACGTTCTATAACAGAGTATCAAAGTTGCAACCCTGTTTATTTAGGGTTAATAGCTGAAAAATCTTTATTAAACCAATGAAAACAAAGCCACTATTAAAAGGTGTCAAAATCTGTCATTTGAAATGTCAAAAATGCCGTCTTTTAATTTTCGAGTGACGACTTACAGCAGTTGTGCCTGAACTTTGAATAATGGTAATTTAAAAGTAAGCTAAAAAAAAAAGGAAAACTTCTTCCTGTTGTAAAAAGAGTTTGAGAGGAAGTGAAACAAGGCTGAGTCCATATAGCTTGAGTGAAGCTTTATTCCACTAGAAATCTACTCCGGTAGCGAACCGTAAGAAGAAAATGGCCGACTACCTCGTAAAAAGAGAAAGACGAAAACAGGGGGAAAAAAATCAATCAGTCCTGGAAAGTCAGGGAAAGATTAGAGAGTTCCTTTATTTTCACCACACTTCCCAAACCAAAAAAATTGAATAACATGTCTGCTCAGCAATAAAAGTCACAGAACACTGGAATGTACGGGGGTGCCTAGTAAAAAAAAGTAGTAAATTCAGAAAGACACAAAACAACCTGTCTATATTTCTGAGATGAGGTATTATGTACAGTATTTACATTAGTCGGACTATTGTCCTCATCTTTGTCGCCATTTTTGTCACAACGTTTCGGCCGTTGTATGCTCCGGCCTTCTTCAGGTGGTTGGAATTTCGAACCGAACCCTTTATTTCGATCACTGGGGTAGACTGTTCTAGTTCCACGAGCCATGTTTGATGGATGCCAGTTATCAGTTATCTCCTGCTAATTTTCCCTCTGAAAGTTCTCCACTGCCTGAATCGGGTATTGAACTCACACTCTTTGGGTCTGTCACTGGATCTAACCAACGCCTTTATCCAATGTGCCATGTGTCCTTGAGGCCGAAACGTTGTGACAAAAATGGCGACAAAGAGGAGGACAATAGTCCGACTAATGTAAATACTGTACACAAAACAACCGTTAAAAATTGGTGATGACTAATGCGACTGAAAAATCCAGGAAGAATTTCTGCATATTTCGTCAATCCCATGTCGGATGTTGTTCTTGGAAAAGCACAATAACTTGATGCTCAAAATCAGTGATTTGTTAACCATATGAGAAAGGAAGAACAAAAGACGAAATGTTGAACATGCTTGCAGAAACACACAATAAATGCCATTCTATTTTTAGCAATAACATTCAATACAGCTTATTCTATAACGTATCTATAGAAATGTTCTCAATTCCTTAATTTTTTTCTGCAAATAAACTTTAAATGGCAAGTCACAAGATCGAGCAGCCATTAATCAACACTAAAAGAACCAACCAGTGTTAAGCAATTATTGGGGAGTCGAATGATTATTCAAGCAATTTCTTCAAGGTTAATTATTCCTGAAAGATAAAATAGTGACAATAAATTTTCTGTTTTTTTTACTGGGCACTCTGTAGAGTTATTTAAAGTGTGCATCAAGCTGACAAATTGGTGAATGCTGACTATTTCGATTTTCTTACTCTCCGGCAGTGTTGTCTATTAATTGGACCCATGCGGCGCCTTTAAAGTTGAGACGTGAAAAACTAGCATTACAGCATTACCTAAAACTGAAATCATGTCCAACTAACCCTGCATATCACTGTACCTTTAACCTTAAATATGAATTTCTTTTTGATAAAAACGAAAATGCTATCAAACCTTTTGGCCTTTACATGAAAAAGCTAGTCAACAAAACATGGTTAAATCAAACTATTATACTTAAATCCACCAACTCAAAAAATCTTCCCTGGTTAACGAATTACCCTACAGTTTTGTTAAATCTTACCAAATATTCCAAAATTAATTCTAACTCACCCAATTATATGGAAGAAATTCATAATGTTCTACACGCTCACCCAAAGCATAAGCATATATACACAGATGGTTCTAAAATGTTGGTCAGAGTTGGGTGTTCTGCTATACTTGACAACGTAATAATGCAGAAAAGATAGCTCGATAATGCCTTAATGTTCAGTGCAGAAGCCACAGCCATACATCTGGCTTTAGATATTATAAAATCTAGTGAGTCAGATAGATTCACCATCTTTTCAGATTCATTATCTGTTCTCACAGCTTCGAAGAATAAAAACATGAAAAAAACCCTTAATTAATAATTTATTAAATAGGTTTGACTCCATTTATAAGGAAAAAGATACAGTAATAGTTTTATGCTGGACACCGAGCCATATTGGCATCCGAGGAAATGGAAAAGCGGACAAAATGGCCAAGGAATCTCTGAACATGGGTCCATCCAAAGTAATGGTGACTCACACTGACTTCAGACCCTGCATAAACAGGATCATTAAAGACAAATGGCTACAATTATGGAACAACTGCGATAACAACAAATTTTCAATATTCAACCTATCATCAGTGAAAGACCGGCAAGTTCCAGAAAGATAAGGAGAGAGGAGGTGGTTCTAGCCAGACTCTGTATTGGTCACACAACAACATCTCATAAAAAATGAGGTACCTCCAAAATGTGTCCCATGCCAAGAATCTTATACAGTCAAACACATCCTACTAAATTGCCATAATCTCTGACGAATCCATAGTAAACACTGCAAATCAAATAACCTAAAGGATCTATTTGAAAATACTAATCCAAGAAACATCATAAATTTCACTAAAGAAATTGGGATCTACAGAAAAAAAACAAACAATGCATTTTTGAAAAACAAATATGACCAGTTATATATTTTAAAAAAAAAAGAAAAATATATATTACCAGCTATACATTTTTTAGAAAAAAGAAAAATATTACCAGCAATATATAATCGAAAAATTATTACTAGAAATAGAATTTTTGAAGGAAAAATATTACCAGAAATAGATTTTTAAAAAAATATTACTAACAATAAATTTTGTTGGCATTAAATGAACCATTGAGGTTGATATGCCGTAAAATCAAAACAAAACAAACAAATCTATTACTTGGACATCACCCCAGATACTCTTCACAAAATATAAAACTGAACAAACAGTAATATTGTGTGGAGATTTTTTTTTCTTTAAGACATAAGAATTTTTTTGTTAAGTCTGGTACCGGGTTACAATAGTGAGGTATACAGCAAAGTTGAGTGGTTGATTGAATCCATGGCCTTGAAGCTCATTAATATGCTATCAAAATCCTTTACAATATTTTTAAGGCAAGAGAAACTACTTGGAAGTGCCACTCTCCTTTCCAGGTATCAGGTGAATGGTAGGATTGGGTGACACAGTATAAGCAGCCAGAAGTCTCTTTGTTCTGGTAACACTTTTCTTAATTAAGCATTGTGGTAAGCCAGTCATAAGACCTTTATCATGATATCTCAAGATGGGACAGAGTCAAAGAAGAGGTTTTCCAAGCAACATCGGGAAGTCTAATAAATGTTATAGATACTATTTCTATTGTCTAAAACAGTAAAAGACTTAATACAAAACAAAATAATGAGCTAAAACTTGAAGGAGGATTATTACCTGTAATAACTGCTACAAGGAGCACACCTGAGAAACCTCAAGGAGCACACCTGAGAAACCTCAAGGAGCACACCCGAGAAACCTCAAGGAGCACACCCGAGAAACCTCAAGGAGCACACCCGAGAAACCTCAAGGAGCACACCCGAGAAACCTCAAGGAGCACACCCGAGAAACCTCAAGGAGCACACCTGAGAAACCTCAAGGAGCACACCCGAGAAACCTCAAGGAGCACACCCGAGAAACCTCAAGGAGCACACCCGAGAAACCTCAAGGAGCACACCTGAGAAACCTCAAGGAGCACACCCGAGAAACCTCAAGGAGCACACCTGAGAAACCTCAAGGAGCACACCCGAGAAACCTCAAGGAGCACACCTGAGAAACCTCAAGGAGCACACCCGAGAAATCTCAAGGAGCACACACGAGAAGCCTCAAGGAATTTAAATAAAAGATTATATGAATACAAAAGGGATCTTTTACAAAACAGCACATTAAATGTGTTAGTTGCTTACCATAACAAGACAGACAATTAAATGTTACTCTAATTAAATTAGAAAACAATGTACTAATACAAAAGTGTTTAGAAACTGCTTTAGCTGTTAGGTCATCCACAGTAAATTTGCATCCAGGTTCTTATGTTTCCCCATTTTGGCAGATCTATTATCACAATATTGAGTCTTATATAATATTTTGGTGGGCTGAAAAATACCTTAGTTCTATCATTTATTACAAAAAATTCTACATTCCCTTGATTGGTGGAACCAATTTCAAGTCGCTTAAATGTGACATCATTTACAATGGTCAAATTGAATTTTATGATTATATAAAAGTA
>OZ038510.1:29195119-29197619 GCA_964036315.1 Acanthosepion esculentum | reverse complement strand
AACATCATTGTGAATAACTTCAAAAATTCACTTTGGTTTAGTCGATATAATAAGTATTGGCTGGGTCACCATGGAGAGGGGGTATGTTGTTGAAAGGCCTGAAACCCCTAATGAACCTCGGCTAGAAACGTCACTGATGATGTGTACTAAAGCATCCAATAGATGTATTTTATGAAAGTAGTGAGTTGCACAACATCATTGTGAATAACTTCAAAAATTCACTTTGGTTTAGTCGATATAATAAGTATTGGCTGGGTCACCATGGAGAGGGGGTATGTTGTTGAAAGGCCTGAAACCCCTAATGAACCTCAGCTAGAAACGTCACTGATGATGTGTACTAAAGCATCCAATAGATGTATTTTATGAAAGTAGTGAGTTGCACAACATCATTGTGAATAACTTCAAAAATTCACTTTATTAAGAAGGCTGGTTGAAATGTCATCCCAAATAGAATGTGTGAAAAATTAAGAATGTTTGAGTACAAGAGATATTTGGTCAAGAGTTGATTTCCACCATATATATGTGTTATAAAATTGGGGTATATGATCCTGACAGAGTTATAAATTATTGACAATTGGAAAATGTTCATGAAAGTATAGTGTTTCGAAAATATCTGATTATGCATTTCATCACAATGAAAGCCCAAAAAGGAGTTGTGTATGTTTATGAAATAAAGAAATCTTATTATTTTTCCCCAAGCTGGCGTTGCTCATGACTAAAAAGGAGAAAGAAAATGAGTGTTTTTTAAAAATGTTCTTTGTTTTAAGAGTCCGGGGTCAAGATTGAATCCTTCAGAATGGGTAGAAAATATATAAAAGATATTTTTTTTTAATCCATGTGTTCCGTGTCAACAGCATGTTATAAAATTGGGGTATATGATCTCAACTGAGTTGGGATCATTATATATATATATAATTTATTTAAAAATTATAACATAAATATATAACATATTTATGTTATATAATTTTTAAATAAATAATTATATTTGCTCTACTCTGTATTGAGCACTCTTTTAAGAATAGTAATTGTTGGTTATTGGAATTTATTCCGTATACACCAATCCTATACTTGGAGATTATAAATATAAATGTGTGTGTATATATATATATATATCTCCAAGTATAGGATTGGTGTGTGTGTGTGTGTATATATATATATATATATGTAAGTGAATATGCATAATAACCCACGTAAATAGCACAATTCAGAGTTTCATGCAAACAGACAATCTTCAGGAGCAAAATACTCACCTCTCTCTCTACCTACATACATACACACACACACACACACACACACACACAGTGCTAGTATTAATAAAACTCTGAGTCATGCTATCGGTGATATATATATATACATAAAAAAACAAAACAAAGAACAGTAAGATAAATAATCCGGTGTTCTTATTGATATTTTTATTTTTTCCAAACAGTGCTCAATGTAAATTTACAGAGCATAAATATTATAAATTAACTGATTTAAAATATGGTTTCTTTGCTACACAGGAATAACCAGGTTTCAAAAACCAAAGCTAAAAACTTCAAATTCAATTGTATAATTAAATTAAAAGCATTACTTCTGTTTCATCTTCAAGCGAATTTTGGAATAACTTATTTTTAAATTTACTGAGTTTAAACGCATATACAATTCATAATTTTTTGTTTCCAAGTCTACAGAGAAATCCAATCATTTAGACAGGGGTGGTAGCATGTTCATTTTTATTAACTATTATTGTATCAATTATGAGTTATGTTCGAAAAAGAGGTTAAGTCTTGATAGGGTAGGGGTGCATTTTTCAATGAATTTTGACATCTGTTCAACGCATGTCGTCTGGGTTTTTTTTTATGAACGACAAAAAGATTTGGCATTTTTGTCCATTAAATTCATAATTGTATACTTAAAGATTCTTTCTAATAGGGGTGTTTGGGTTAGAATGTGTTATATTGAATTACAATTTTAAAAATATTATTTTTACTTTTAATTACTAATAGACTAGATTTCTTTTTAAAACAAATAAATGTAATAGAATTACTTAAATTATTTAAAAATTATTACATATCATATATAAGTATATATATTTCCAGCTCCCAATTTTTTTTTTTTTTTTTTTAAATATTATTTAATGAAAATTTTTGACAATGTCAGCAAAGAATAGCTATTTCATTTCTTTGATTCAGTAAATTTTTTATTTTTTATAAACTTAGTAATATATAGTTTCTCATGTATGTACAAAGGACATGGGTCATTTAATGACCTACATATTCTAGCTTTTCTTAATAATTTCCATTTTACTGTAGGTGTTTTATTGGTTTCTTTTAAGTGCCAGAAATATTTTGATAGGGACATCTGATTTCGGTATTTATTTATCCTAAATGAACTTTGATGTTGACTGATTTTCTTTATGAACTCATGGCTTGTGCGACCGATATAGATTTTCATGTTTTCAGGATTCTAAATAGATGAGATATTGCATTGGTATACTAATGATTCCATGCAACATTTA
>OZ038510.1:29157619-29192619 GCA_964036315.1 Acanthosepion esculentum | reverse complement strand
CCAGTAAACAAAAATAAATATACTATTTAATAAATAAATGGAGTGTCTCCTCAAATATGAGTATCCACTAAAAATAACGTTTAAGTCGGCATCTATGCGGACGACACCACAATTTACTCCTGCCTCAAACACAAATCTAGTGATGCTGACAAAATTAACCTGGCAGTTCGAATAGAAAAGGACCTCCAATCGGTTGTAAACTGGGGCAAGAAATGGATGGTTAACTTTAACGCTTCTAAAACTAAACTGCTCTCTATTAACCACCACAAGGATCCATCCCTGCATCCCATTAGGATGTCTGAAGACCAACTTCTCGAGAGCTCCTCTCTGCGGCTGCTCGGTCTCACGGTGTCCGCTGATCTGAGATGGAACAAATACATAGTCAATTGCATCATCCACCGCAAGGAAAGTTGGCTCCCTGTGCTGAGCCAGGAAATTTTTCTCCCCGGAATCGATCCTCCAAATCTATAAATCGACAAGTCGCCCTTGCATGGAGTATTGCTGCCATATATGGTCTGGAGCCCCTGCTGTTTGCCTCAGGGTTCTTGATAAGATCCAGAGACGGATAGGCAATGTGATTGGCCCTGATCTGTCATCTCGTATGCAGTCGCTCTCTCATAGACGCGACGTTGCCTCGCTCTGTCTTTTTTAAAAATACTTTCACGGTAATTGCTCCGAGGAGCTGCTTTCGCTGGTTCCTAGGCCTCATGAATTTAAACGTTCTACGAGGCTGGCATCCCATTCCCACCCCTTCACTGTTGAAACTGTTAGATGTAGACGTCTTTTCTACTCCAATAGCTTCATGTCTCGCACATCTCGCCTGTGGAACTCCCTTCCCTATTCCTGTTTCCCTGACAAATACAAGCTCCAACTATTTAAGTGTAATGTCAATCGACATCTCCAGTTGCCTTGATCTATCCACTTCCCTTCTCCACATCCTTTCACCTTTCATTCCTATCTGCTCTCGCTCCAAATCTTCTGTAACACCCTTGCCTTGATCGATCTACTATCTTTCTCCACATCCTCTCCTTTACCACTCCTATCTGCTCTTCCTCCAAGCCTTCTGTAACCCATTGCGTGCTAGTGGCTTCCAGCCTTGCTTGGGGTGATAAGCTTAAAAAAAAAAAAGTGATAAAATCTACACTATTTACAATGTTCAGACTGTTGTCCTCATCTTCAGTTCAAACAATGTAAATAGTGTAAGTAATTACAATACCTCATCTCAGAAATATAGATAGTGATGAGATCTGTTGGATTAAATAAAAAAGCCATTACTTCTTCAGATTGTATGGAGCATGGAAGCAATAAAGAAGAAGAGTGTTTCACAGGTGAAGAGTGTGAGAAAAGAAATTAGTAGAAGAGAATTTAGATGTAGCTATTTCTACATTAAAATGATGAGACCAAACTGCCAATCTAGTAGTAAACTTAAATTTATGCATTTGAAGTATCCAGGAGGAGAACAACTGCAATGAAAATATTTATAGAAGAAACAGAAGGCAGACACGTTCCAGCGGCGACTTAAGTTGGGACCAATGCTAGTTAACCTTTAGGACTCTGTAGGTGACTTTTTTTCACCAAGCAAAATGTTAGTCTGGCCAATGCAAGTTGAATTTGAATTTCTTGGTTTTGTAGTCATATCCTTCTATGGCAACACCTAAAACAACCTAGACTGAAATTAAGAGACGGGCTAATGCAATTTCAAATATATAAAACTAATATATAAAACACTATATTTTGAGGAGATTCCATAGACAGTAAAAGTAAAATTGATATTTATAAATGATGTATAGTGCTAAATGTTAAATAAAATTGTACTCATGGTGTTTGAGTAAACCATTTGTATATAAATTTGAATATATATATATATATATATGCAGAAAATTCTCGCTTGACGAGGAAGCGTGACCAGACACCTTAACTCAACATAAATTCTAAAAATTCTAAAAATATATATATTATATATACATATATTATACATACATTACATATATTACATATATATACATATATATATTATATATACATATATATATTATATATACATATATATACATATATTATATATATATACATATATTATATATACATATATATACATATATTATATATACATATATATACATATATTATATATACATATATATACATATATTATATATACATATATATACATATATTATATATATACATATATTATATATATACATATACATATATATACATATATTATATATATACATATATTATATATATACATATATATACATATATTATATATATACATATATATACATATACATATATATACACATATATATACATATACATATATATACATATATATACATATACATATATATACATATATTATATATACATATATATACATATATTATATATACATATATATACATATATTATATATACATATATATACATATATTATATATACATATATATACATATATTATATATACATATATATACATATATTATATATACATATATATACATATATTATATATACATATATATACATATATTATATATACATATATATACATATATTATATATACATATATATACATATATTATATATACATATATATACATATATTATATATACATATATATACATATATTATATATACATATATATACATATATTATATATACATATATATACATATATTATATATACATATATATACATATATTATATATACATATATATACATATATTATATATACATATATATACATATATTATATATACATATATATACATATATTATATATACATATATATACATATATTATATATACATATATATACATATATTATATATACATATATATACATATATTATATATACATTATATATACATATATATACATACATTATATATACATATATATACATACATTATATATACATATATATACATACATTATATATACATATATATACATATATTATATATACATATATATACATATATTATATATACATATATTATATATACATATATATACATATATTATATATACATATATATACATATATTATATATACATATATATACATATATTATATATACATATATATACATATATTATATATACATATATATACATATATTATATATACATATATATACATATATTATATATACATATATATACATATATTATATATACATATATATACATATATTATATATACATATATATACATATATTATATATACATATATATACATATATTATATATACATATATTATATATACATATATATACATATATTATATATACATATATATACATATATTATATATACATATATATACATATATTATATATACATATATTATATATACATATATATATACATATATTATATATACATATATATACATATATTATATATACATATATATACATATATTATATATACATATATATACATATATTATATATACATATATATACATATATTATATATACATATATATACATATATTATATATACATATATATACATATATTATATATACATATATATACATATATTATATATACATATATATACATATATTATATATACATATATATACATATATTATATATACATATATATACATATATTATATATATATTATATATACATATATATACATATATACATATATATATTATATATACATATATATTATATATACATATATTATATATATATTATATATACATATATATTATATATACATATATTATATATATATTATATATACATATATTATATATATATTATATATACATATATTATATATATATTATATATACATATATTATATATATATTATATATACATATATTATATATATATTATATATACATATATTATATATATATTATATATACATATATTATATATATATTATATATACATATATTATATATATATTATATATACATATATTATATATATATTATATATACATATATTATATATATATTATATATACATATATTATATATATATTATATATACATATATTATATATATATTATATATACATATATTATATATATATTATATATACATATATTATATATATATTATATATACATATATTATATATATATTATATATACATATATTATATATATATTATATATACATATATTATATATATATTATATATACATATATTATATATATATTATATATACATATATTATATATATATTATATATACATATATTATATATATATTATATATACATATATTATATATATATTATATATACATATATTATATATATATTATATATACATATATTATATATATATTATATATACATATATTATATATATATTATATATACATATATTATATATATATTATATATACATATATTATATATATATTATATATACATATATTATATATATATTATATATACATATATTATATATATATTATATATACATATATTATATATATATTATATATACATATATTATATATATATTATATATACATATATTATATATATATTATATATACATATATTATATATATATTATATATACATATATTATATATATATTATATATACATATATTATATATATATTATATATACATATATTATATATATATTATATATACATATATTATATATATATTATATATACATATATTATATACATATATTATATATATATTATATATACATATATTATATATATATATTATATATACATATATTATATATATATTATATATACATATATTATATATATATTATATATACATATATTATATATATATTATATATACATATATTATATATATATTATATATACATATATTATATATATATTATATATACATATATTATATATATATTATATATACATATATTATATATATATTATATATACATATATTATATATATATTATATATACATATATTATATATATATTATATATATAATATATAGATATAATACATAAATTTCCAAAAGGATAGAATCCAGGTAGAGCTCAATGTCCAGGATAGAGCAAGAATATAATATAAAAGGCTCAAAAACTAATATTCCACGGTTATGATAGGATAAAGAACAAGTAAGAAACAGATCTCAATCTAACAAGTTTCATTTTATTAAAGCTTTGTCAGAGATCAAGCTAGAAATGATAAAAAGCAAAGAGACGCAGATTAATGGTATGCTGTTTGGTTATCTCCTGTTGCTTGGATACGTGTCACGTGCAATGAAGTAAAAGACAATATTCAGCTATGTCCGAGAAACATTCTGGATGCTGAAGTGTGTAAAAGCTAATGAGACTCAGGATATTTTGAAACATTTTGTTTTGATTCCGATCCATGCATACATACACACACACACATTGTACATTGAGTGCTGGTATTAAAAAAATAGTGCTCAATCTATGATAACAGAGCTATATAATTAAGAATATAAAATATATAGGTTTGATAGAGAATTTTACAAATAAAATTTGTCACTTAGCTGATTGATCTTATATTTAGCACCTCAATTTTGGAGTTTCATAGACAAACCATTTAATTGTTCTGTCCACTCATCAGGAGGTATCAGCAACTGACTGCAGATTTTCTCATTTTTGTTATTTTCATATTAAGTTAAAAATTAATTTATGTGCTAGTTAATATTGGTGTGAGACTGATATTTTTCCCCATTGTGTGTGTGTTTGTGTTGTGTGCATGCCAAATGTTGTGGTTATTTTGCCTTTTCATCATTTTCTTGTCTCCCTATACTCTCTCTCTCCTTTCTCCCCCAACCCCACCTTTCAGCTTTGGGTGTATTCTCTAAATCATAGAATGCGCAAATATTAAAAACTGATCACAAGCAGAAATGGCAGGTAACAACACAAAGTTCACAGATACTCTGATCCTCCCCAGAAGTGTGTGTGTGTGTGTGTGTGTGTAATTTGGCAGCAACTTTTATTTTAAACATGTTGTGTTGAATGTCAAAGACAACATAGTCCTGCATATTCTCTTTTGAATTTTCTCATATTTTCTAATGAGACTTTTTATTTGAAAATTATATCGAAATAAATATTGTCCGTAAGATAACCGAGTACTTTCGAACATCATTGTTCATCTTCAGGGTCAAACTTTTTTAACAATGTCTTATATATATGTAGAGTCAAATTATTTAAAACATTTGCAAACTGTCTTGTAGCAGAATCATGTTGCTACATTTTATTTTTACAAACTAAATAAACGTTACAAAATCATTTTAATTTCAAAAGAACGCGATGATGTTATCACGTGCATGGCGAAGATCTTTAATCATGTGAAGGCGTGAAAAAGATTTTTTATTATACAAGCCAAAAGATCGAAGAATACGTTATAAAATTTAAAAAGTTCAAAGGAAATGGTTATGTGGTGTATCTAATTATGAAGAAATATATTATAAACATTGAAGGATGTTTCCAGAAATATTGTAATCTATACGATTAATAAGAGGTCTTTTGCTTTTAATATGTAGTGCTTCTAAGATTTTAAGGCGTCTAATGTCTGTATGTTTATCTATAATTTTAGTATTTTCTATAAGGATTTTACGAATGTCAGAATGCAGAAGGGAAACAGTATGTGACATAAGATGTTGTTTAATGGCACTAGAATTATTTAAATGCATAGTTAATCGTCTGGAGAGCCGGGTGGTTGTAAATCCAGTGCATGTATGTGGATTAGAAGAGCATTCTTCCATAGGACATTTAAACTCATACACAACATTGGTTCTATCAACAACCGCAGCAACTGGAGAAGGGTTATTGCTCATTATCAGGTTAGAGGTTTTATATATTTATATATATATATATATATATATATATATATATATATTATTTAATGTAATTTTGTATTTTTACCATCTCTGGTTAGCTCTCTTGAAAAAAAAAACAAAAAAAAACACACCACTATAGCTACAACGGATAAATTTAAAATAATTATAACAGAATGCATTCACAAAATCCACCATCATAACAGTCCCAGTTACATTAAGTTTGTCTTCGCAATTCACTCTGTGCATGATCTCAGATGAGATCGAAAATAGTTGGGTTAACAAAAACTATCATGCCTTCCTTCACGAATTTTAACTTAACATCAAGAAGCTAATTAGAGAACGAGAAAGGAGCATTATAAAAACAGACATAATATGTCTATATTATACAATGAAACATGCTGCCTATATATATATATATATATATATATATATATATATGTATATGTATATATGAGATAATGATATGTATTTTTATATATCAAGAATAGAATTGAGGAAATCGTATGATTAAGTGCAAAAAGCTTACTTGTGACACATTTCAGGACTTTATCGGACTAAATTTGTTATGTTGGTAGGACTACATGTGCGCACGACAAGGGGTGCTGGGAATTATAGAATTTTTTTTTTTTTTATCTAGCTAAATTCATTTAGAGTCTTTCTTTTTCTTTCCATAACTTTTGTAAGTAGGTATTTAGTTCAATGTAGTACTGAAGGGCGAAATGCATTACAAGTAAACTTTTTTCCACTTACATATTTATATATCGTAAAATAGTCATTCAAAGAATAAATCAAAGGTAATGTAATTAATGGCGAATTCACTTCGCTAACAGATTAAGGCGGCATTAACTTATTGACCACTTGCTAAATGACACAATCCTCGTTTTTATTAATTGTACAATGGATTAGATGTTCAATTGATATTGTTCGCAAGTACTTTTGGTGAAAACATCCACCATCTTCAGGCATAGATATTATTTTTATTCTCAATTTTAGGTAATTTCAGATAAAAATATTTTTGAACATGCAGAAATGTGATGCTAAATTTTTGAATATTCTAGTAATGTAGTAATTCAAAATTTCTATTATTGTAATTGTTTTTTCTGTTGGCGTGACATGATCTATTAGAGCAATGTCTTAGAAGATTTCAGAATTTTTTTTTTTACTGTGGATCAAAGATATTTTCAAATTAATAAATCTAGTGTTGCATTTCTGCATGTTCAAAACTTAATTCTTAACTGTTAGTAACAGTTCACTTTTTAATAAAAAATCTTTCGATAAGTATCACATTCATTTTCGTTTTGGAATTTTAATCCGAAATTACCCGAAATTGAGAAAAAAATAACATCTATGCCTGAAGATGGTGAATGTTTTTGCCAAAAGTACTTATGAACAATATCGAACATCTAATCCATTGTACAATTAATAAAAACAAGGTTTGTGCCTTTCAGCGAGTGGTCACTAAGTTAATGCCTTCTTAATCTTTTAGTGAAGTGAATTCGCCATTAATATTAATTACATTGACTTTATCGATTTATTCTTTGAATGACTGTTTTACGATATTAATTAAGCTGCATTATTTATTAATTTGAAGATATATATATATGTCACTCCCATCCCAAATTCTACTGCTCTGCAGATAGAGTGAACAACTCCAGATTCAAATCCAACTAATTGCCAGTGATTCAAGAGACAACAAATTCACCACTGCACCCAGCTATTAAATCTCAATGCCCAAGAAAGCTTTCATCCAAAAGTGATATGGGAAGGCCCCCTTTTGAAGTGAAGTATTTTTTTCTCTTACTATTCCATTTTCTATCTTTGGAACTTTTTGGATATTTGCTCTTTTTATGTAAACTAACAATATCGAATACTAATTCATTTGTTTACATGTTTGGGAACTTAGGTTTTTTTTAACATCTTATCGGAGTTAGCTCCTCCTCAGTTCCTTAACCCTTCAACAGGGGTCTCTCTCCCCTGGCTATAAATACTGGCTGACCTTTCGCCTCTCTCTTTTTTGACTCAGGCTTTGGGCTGCTACCTCGCACGGAGGTGAAGTAAAATCTCTCTTTTCCACTTACACCAATATGTGACCTCTCACAGATACCCTTTCCCAAATTCTGGGAATGTGCTAAGAACAATACATGTACATACGAACACTCACAACACACACACATAATTTCTCCATACAAACTCTACGTAACTGTTCATGTCTTTGTGTAACTTGTTATTAATATATATTTGTTTACATGTATATCGGTCTTGTTTGTTTTCTTTGGACTTAGTTAACGTCCGACATTCACATGTAGCTGGACCGGCTAGCAGGAAATTTTAACCTTCTGATATCTCTTCACATCTTCACTCCCAGCGGTCCACTACAATCTACATGGCAATATTGTTGTTCTTTGAAAGTGTATTTGCCCCTCGAGGTTAATTTATGTTGCGTTGGTATTGGAAAGAAAAAGTTTACATTTTTTTATAATGTGCACAAATGTAAGTTTTCTTTGTTCGTAATTTAATCCCTCTTGTTATTGACCTAAAAACACATGCGGCCTGAGTGGCTTTCTGAATGCCACACTTAATTTCATAAGGAAAATAACGTTTGTTAAAATGTTTGTTTCTTCTCATTCTCACTTGTTCACTCACACACTCTCTCATACTCAACTGCATACATAACAATGATTAAGTACGATGTTTCTTGAAGGTAACTTTGTCAGCATTTTAAACCATTGGAGATTTTCACTAACGAAGATCATACGTATAAACATCTTTTACTTGAGAAACAGAAAATGTCAATGATAATTATTATTTTTCTTTTACAAATATTTTTGTCTTATCAAATAATTTAGGAATAAATCACATGCAGCAATGTGTGTTAAATTACGCTGCCATCAGTGATAATACCAGGATTCCATTTTTTTTTTTAATTATACAAGGAATCTTTTGTCTAACAAGAAAAAAAAAAAAAAAAAAATTTTTTTTTTTAAAGGCAGATCCTTTGAGTAAATGGCTGCGAAATCTTTAAATTTTTTTTTTTTTTTTTTTTTTAAATAGTGAGGCCCTCTGTTTGGAAAAGGCTCACAATGCACTAATGTTTGACCAGGATAACTAGTAACAACAGGTGTTTTTGCAATAAATATTTTGTAATTCTCCACCAATGTGTGATTGTTACTCCTTTTTTCACCCATTTGTCAACAACTCAACATCAATTTGTATTTCTGCCCAAAGAGGTTGAAAAACTGAAATTTATTCGGAGAGGTTATTTACCTTATTCTCCTCACAAGGCAGGATGTGGTACAAGGCAGTTTTTTTTTTTTTTTATGTGTGCGATTCCGAGTCCGTAGGCTCGAGTTTGTCTACCTCTCCAGACGTGACTCTGCCCTTCGGCATAATCTGGGTTCCTCTCTGCCCAAAGGTAGAGAGATCGACAAGTCAGACTGAGTTTGAAATTTATTCGGAAAGACCAAAACTGATTTTTAGTTTAAATATTTTCTAAATTGTGACCACTGACAGTTTTTCTGGTTTGGTTTACTACTTTATTGTGCATGAAAAAAAAAAGAAGAAGAAAAAAACTCACTCAGAAATCATCAACATTTCAAGGACAGAAATTTAATTTTTAAATCAGGTGCGCAATATTTTCATTTCACCTGACATACGCTTAAATGGTAAAGCCTCATTTAAACAACAACAACAACAACCGTTTTCAGAGAAAATGACAGATCGAGTACAGAAACACCTTTCAAAAAACTTCAGGTCAAATCCGAAATCACTTTTTATGCTTGCAAAATAATTATATTGTTTGAATTCAGTTGCAATTTTTAAATTATGTTCCTCGTGGCGAAAAAGTAATATTTATTGACATTGAAGATGCAGTGTGACAAGGGGGGAAAAAACGTCTTAAAAAATAAATCATTATTTACGTGTTTCAATTTTCTACGCTCGAAAAGGACACTGGGTAGTACAGATATGGGTATTTTTTAAATACATTTTTTGGAGACGTGTCAATCTGAAATGTGGGTTTTTACTTTTACTTTTAAACTACTGTAAAAGATTAAAATTAAATTAAAATAATTCACGGCTAACGAACCCCATCAGTACGTAGTTGTACGTAAAAATAACATTTTTAATTTTATTAAATAAATTTAAAATTTTTAAATCAGTTAAATTTCGTTAGGATATTTATATTCGCTATTATTATTCATCATAACTTACTACGACTTCAAAAAATGCGATAAAAGTATATTTTTTATACTTTTTATAAAATAAATGAATCAGTTTGAAAAAAGAGATTAAAACTAACAAGACATGAATTTTAAAAATTGTAAAACACACACACATTCGACCACGTGTAACCTCTTAAAAATTGACAATTTTATTATTAATTATGTTAGTTACGATGAACGAGTCAACCCTCATTTCCAAGTCAAAGTCAATCTCCACGTGCTAAAAATAGACGTATGTTTTTTCTTTTTAAAAAAAGAAAGAAATTCAAAGCCGTTACGAAGAAGAGACAGAAAGAAGGAAAGACAGAAATTCAAATAAAATTAATTCCTTCTTAATCCTTATCAACTTTCTTTTGCGTCCAAAGTACAAAAAAAAAGAAAGATTTTATTTACATTTAGAAGACTTTGAAACCTTATTTAGTTGTGTTTAACAAGCACTTGTTGATTAAAGCCCGAAATTTCATCAAAATATTTAAAAAAAAACAAACATGCAAAATTAGTTTATTATTTCCCCCATTTCAAAAAATCATGTTTATATATATATATATATATATATATATATATATATATATAAAGAGAGAGAGAGAAGAGAATTTATTTATATCCTTGTTTAGTTGTTTTTAATTTTACGAGTGTTGATAAAAAAAGACACGTGTCCTGATGATTTGTGTTACCAAATGAATTTTGATCTATTTTGCTGTGTATAATGTTCAATCTTTGCACTTTGGGATTATCATTCACTACAGGATTAAGTGCATTGACAGGTGATTACGTTGAAAAATAAACATTTGGTGTGTAAAATAATTTTTAAATGGACTTTCTTTATAAGATTTTTTTATTTGCTTAAAAATAAAAAAAAAATAGGGTCCGACAATTAAAGTTATTTTCTGTTTATTTGAATAGATTCAGACCGGCAAATGTAATTAATACACTTAAAAAAAAAACAAAAAAAAACAAAAAACACACCATTTACTAAAATAAACTGTATCTTAAAAACAGGTGTATTTAGGCAGCAGTCTCATATATATATATATATTCAGTTCAGACTGATGGAGATCATTTTTAGAGGAAAAAGGGAAGAAGTAAGCAATTTTTGTTGATTTCTAAATATTTTCTGATTAAAATAAAAGAAGTTTAACAAGTAAAATAAAAAGTTTTAAAAAAATGAAAAAGTATCCACATCAGTGATAAAAAAAACTTTTTTTATCATAAATATTTCTCTGTTGAGAAAAAAAATACATTTCCTTTCAGACTAGGGGACTTTTTATTATTATTATTTTTAATATTTAATTAATTTACACAAAAATAAAATTAAAAATATTTAATAACAAATAAATTAGAAACTATTTTAAAATCAAAAGAAAACCTAAAGAATATTTTTTTTCTTATCAATCGGCTCAAAAATTAACAACAATTTTTTAAACTGATTTTTAAGATCAAAAACGAAAAAAAAATAATTAAATTAGTAAACAATTCAAAAACGTAATTATTTTCTTTAAAAAAAGGGCGTGAAACGAGATTTTTCATAAAAATATCATATTTTTTTTTTTTTTTTTTACCTTATCCGAGTCTCTCTTCGGCAGAAGACGTCGTAGCATTTTCGGATGAAATTCGAAATTAGGGTACAAAAGTAAATTAAAAAAAACAAAACTTTTCGCCTTTTTAATTTATATTTAAATATCCCGGTCCTTTAATTTTTTTTTTTCTTAAAGTTATTGGCCGACGAATTTTGCCAGACAGCAGAAGGCGTCGCCGACATGACAAAAAGGAAGTTGAAGCTGCATACAGAATGTCGGTCGACAACCAGTTAATTACAGTCGGGTCTTGAGACGAACAAGATAAATATTTAAAAAAAAAAAAAATATTCGCTACCGAACCGCAAAATAAGAAATAAAAAATAAATAAACGATGCCTCAGTTACTTTAAATTAAAATGAATTTAAAAAAAAAAAAAAAATCTTTCTTACGGTTTTAATTTTAGTTTTAGTTCCAAAATATTTAATATTCTCAATAAGCAACAAAAGTAAAACTTTGGTTGGTGTATTTCAACAAAACGAATATTGATTGAAATCCCCCCCCTTATCAGTAAAAATCGATGAATTCGTTCATATTGACAAATCTGTCAACACACTTCTCCTTATTAAAGCATATTTTTTGGAAAAAAAAACTTTCTGAAACGTTAGTTGAGAAAAATTAACCGAAACTTTACTAATGAAATCTAAATTGAAATACGTAAAATTATTTTCAGTTTCTCTCAGAAAACAAAAAGCATTTTTCTAAAACCTTCTGTTTTTCTTACGTACTGAGGGATTTACTGACAGCTTGATATTTGGAAAATTCAAGTAAGGGAGACATAACTGAAAGGAATTTCTTGAATTTAACATGAACGCCTTTTAATATAATTTTTTAACTACTCGGTTATCTTCAAACTTTTAAATTTAAGGCACTTCTCTTATTTTCTAATAATGTCGTGTATGGTCGACCGTATTTAAAAAATCTACACATTTATAAACACACAGTAAATAAATAAAACAATATTTTTAAAATACTGGGACTTTTCCATTTATGATTAGTACATACAGTTTTATTTTAATTTAACAATATCACTTGATCGATACAAATTAAAATAGAATTTTAAAAGACTTAAACGTTTATAAAATTTTGTAATTAAAATTTTAAAAATTGAATTGAAAACAATTCTTGTAAAAATTCATTATTTATTGAAAAAAATAGACAACAGTATCCGTAATAATTTTTTATTCATAAAAGCAAATCTAATTAAATAATATCTGAGTTTTATTGCATGTTTGTGTTACGATTCTGGGCAGATTTTGTACAAAACTATTTGAAATTCTCCGAGGACTTGTTCTTATAACAAATATAATCATCAATGGGTAAAAGAAAAATTCTCGAAATTTCATAAAATTTAAATAATGTTCATGCACGCGTGTGTATGTGGATGTGGAGGTGTGTAAAAGGTACCCCACCTCCAATTTTTTTAAATAATGTTTTAAGTTTTCGGCATTGTTTTCATCACATATGCCCTTTTTTATAGAATTTTTGGATACACCTATATTTTATTAATTACATAAAAAAAAAAATGTATGTAAAATAAAATAAGACCAGTACATGCGGGGCCCGTTTGACCCAAACAATTTGATGATTTAAATTCTACGAGGACTTATCCTTATGTCGGAGTTAGCTCCTCCTCAGTTCTTTAATCCTTCAACAGGAGTCTCTCTCCCCTGGCTATAAATACTGGCTGACCCCCCCTCTCTCTCTCTCTCTCTCTCTCTCTCTCTCTCTCTCTCTCTCTCTCTCTCTCTCTCTCTCTCTCTTTGGACTTAGGCCTTGGGCTGCTACCTCGTGCGGAGGTGAGGTAAAATCTTTCTTTTTCCACTTACACCAATATGTGACCTCTCACAGATATAGCGTTTCCCAAATTCTGGGAACGCGCTAAGAACAATACACGTACGTACGAACACTTACAACACACACACATAATTTCTTCATACAAACTCTATGTAACAGTCCATGTCTTTGTTTAACTTGTTTTGTTATTAATATATATTTGTTTACCCATGTCTTCTTTGGACTTAATTATAGTTCGACATTCTCATGTAGCTGGACCGGCCAGCAGGGAATTTTAACCTTCTGATATCTCTTCACATCTTCACCCCCACGGTCCGCTACACTTATATAACATATACAAATTTAACCGATAAGAATTTAAATAATGTGTGTGTGTGTGTGTGTGTGTGTGTGTGTGTGTGGAGAGAGTGAGTAACAGATTGTAATGGCCAGGTTATAGATGGACCAATACTATTTATATTACGATATTTCCAACGTACAGGATTCAAGTAAACAACAATAACTCCAAATTGTTAATCAACAAATATATATTGAAAATAACATACAAGAACAAACATGCAATAAAATTGTGTTCAATGTATAGATTAAGGGAAAGAAGTTGTTCCCCTTTAACTAGATTGATTTGTAATTGATTGTTCGAAGAAAGTTTTCTTGAGAGAAAAATGGTCAGAAATCAATATTAGAGCAAGGTCTGCATGTTAATAATAAATAACACAAGAATACAATTGATCAAAAATGTGTTGTGGTATGGAATGGTTTGAATCAACAGTTTCGGTTGATTGAGCTTGGCGAAAGAGACAGAGAGAAATGTAAGTTTATATTACAAAATTCTGTGTCTGTGTGTGCGTTTGAAATGTGTTGAGCAAGATCGTAGATTTGTGTTGACGGCCGGAATCTTACTGAATCTTACTGACGACTTGTGAAAAGGTCACTCCTTTCAAGGAAAAAGGCTAGGCTCCCACGGAAACGCGGGAAAACTTTATCTTCCATTAAAAATATGTGATTGGTTAAAAATTAACCAATCACTACACTCGTACTAACAAAACAGGCAAGCAAGCTCAAAACCGAAGGATTCAAAGAAACGACCGCGATGGCTAAATTGTCCTATATAAAGGTAGTAGTGATTTATTAGCCAATCGCAGGCGAATAAAATGTGAGCGTGGAATAACATAGCAACCGCTACAAGATCTTTAAAAGAAAAGTCCAGCTCAGTGATTACATCAAATAACATATGTCAAAAGGTTCATAAACTAAGAATGATGTTAACACATCAAAGGGGATACAGACAAGCGATAACAGCGTTGTAACTTCAAGACAACAAAGAACTGAACTAAGTCGGATGAGACCGAAACGTGGCCTAATTTTATTGGCTAGTAAAAAAATCACAGTATGCATCTACGTGTTTCGTCTATGCATTATTTTTTTTTTTTTTTTTTTTGGCGGGGGAGTATTTTGCAATCATTCCAAAGCGATTGGAACCAACATTATATAAAATAACGGCCATTGGAACATTAAAGTCGTAGGGGCAGCACATGTACTGCAGCCATAAGAGTACTGGTGTGTCTAGGGCATCTTAGTCTGAAGGAGCTCATCCTTCTTCAGATTGGTTTTGAATTTAGAGTTTTCTATCTCCTAGACTGGTTGCCACCCCAAAGACAGAAAGTCCAATCACCACTACTTTTTAACTTGTCGGAGTTAGCTCCTCCTTAGTTCTCTAATTCTTCACCGGTGGTCTCTCTCCCCATACTATAAATACTGGGAAAATTCTTTCTTCTTTCTCTTCTTTCCTTCAGGCCTCGTGCCGAATCCCACCTCGCGTGGTGGTGAGATAAATCTCTCTTTCTTCTTCATTTCAGCGACAAGATGTAAGCTCTCAGAAGGTCAGCGTTTCCCATTTCTGGGAAGACGCTATGAACATTACAAACATACACGTTCGTACGAACATTCAACAAAATACGAACATTCACCAAAGAACAAACACAATGTTCCCCCAGACACAAATGTTTTGTCTATGTGCCTTGTAATTTGTTTAATACATATTTGTTGATATATATATATATATATATATATATATATATATATATATATATATATATGTCTTGTTTGTTTTCTTTCATCTTCGGTTGGACAAATTAACCTTTTAATATTCTACCAGGAGTTACAGGCGTGTTTCTAATACAACAACACGTAAATACACACTACGATCCTCTACAAATTCATAATTGGGGAGAGAAACAATGGAATCATATCTAGTTCTGGGTATGATGATAAACTACATCCGGCAGCAACGTCTCTGACTGATCGGGAGATTGGAGGTTTTGAGGAGCATGGAATCACCTCTTAATTTCTGTGGTTCCCAGGTCCATCCTAACCCAGGGCGGTTGCAATTGTTAGGATACCAGCTGTGAGCAAACATTGACCCACCCACTCAAACAAAAACAAAACACTATGAAAGTATAAAAAATACATTTTATAGTAAAAATACCAGCAATACATTTTTCTATAAAAAATTACCAACAATACATATATATAATAAAATTATCAACAATACTCACATACTAACAAATTGTGGCGACTTCACCAAAAATACTACCAACAAAACAACATAAAAGAATCTTCATAACATTAATCCATATAATATCCGACAATTTCTTGAATGAAACTGTATTCCAAAATATAACTTCAACAAAACCATAACATAAAACACACATCACCGCCGCTAGTAAATATGTTCACACAAACAGGTATATGCACAAAAGCTGAGTATCATCTACCATGGATTCAATTGTGAAAGCAGAATAACTTATTATTTTTATTACTTCCAAGCACCCAAGAAAATTAAATTTAGTCATTAAATAACTCATTAAAAGTTGATATACATTAAATTTGAAGATTAATATACCATTAATTAATATACCATTAAATAATCATCTACCATATATTCAGTTGTGAAATCTGAATAACTTATTTTTATTACTTCCAAGCTCCCAAGTATATTAAATTTAGTCATTAAAGAACTCATTAGTTGATATACATTAAATTTGAAGATTAATATACCATTAATTAATATACCATTAAATAATCATCTACCATATATTCAGTTGTGAAATCTGAATAACTTATTTTTATTACTTCCAAGCACCCAAGAAAATTAAATTTAGTCATTAAATAACTCATTAAAAGTTGATATACATTAAATTTGAAGATTAATATACCATTAATTAATATACCATTAAATAATCATCTACCATGTATTCAGTTGTGAAAGCAGAATAACTTAGTATGTTTATTATTTCCAAGCTCCCAAGAAAAATAAATTTAGTCATTAAATAACTCATTAGTTGATATAACAGTAAATTTGAAGATTAATATACCATTAATTAATATACCATTAAATAATCATCTACCATGTATTCAGTTGTGAAAGCAGAATAACTTATTATTTTTATTACTCCCAAGCTCCCAAGAAAATTAAATATTATCATTAAATAACTCATTAAAGTTAATATACAATTAAATTTGAAGATTAATATACCATTAATTAATATACCATTAAATAATCATCTGCCATGTATTCAGTTGTGAAAGGAGAATAACTTATTATTTTTATTATTTCCAAGCTCCGAAGAAAATTAAATTTAGTCATTAAATAACTCATTAGGAGTTGATATACCATTAAATTTGAAGATTAATATACCATTAAACAGACAGACGAAAATCATGGATTCATACCATTCGCAATGTTATTTATGCGAATTTAAATGTAACGGTGTTCGAAAAAATCCCGCGGAAGAAGAAGGAAACCCTTGCCGGTGAAGGGAGGCTTACTGGTCAAGACAGAACGTCAACTTTTGATTACAGCGGCAGGAGAAATGCAAATTCTCTCCTAAAGTCTCTGCCAAGTTGAAAAGATCCTTTTTTTCTAATATGCGACGGCCAGTTTTGACCTTACTCGTCTTTCTTCACATTCGGCTTCCCTTTTCAATTTTCCTCTCGCGTTTTTCCTTCAAGTCAGTATTTTTATTCAAGCATAAGATTCAGAAGGAAAACTCCGATCAGTACTGAAACGAGCGATAACAGCTACTGAACCTGAGAAACCTATTTTTTTGAAAAGTTGTTTTAAGAGAAACTTTTTAGAAATTTCAACCGACAGTAAGACTAGCTGCTCGGTCAATGCCAAGAAATGTTTCCTTATAAGGAAACGCCTAATATTACCATTACCTTTATCATGCTTATAATGTTGAATTAATTTGCTTCGAAATGGTTAAAGTTTTCGGTGTTATGATATCTACCGAGGCTTTTGCGACCCTACCGTAAATGACAATGCACTCTACGAGATAACCCTGTAGTGGATCTAGGAAGGCTGCGTGAATATTTAAGATTGTGCTGCAGATAAAATATGCTGTCGGAGTTAGCTCCTCCTTAATTCCCAAATTGTCACTAGGTGTCATTCTCCCTATACTATAAATACTGGGTGACTTCTCGCCTTGTTCTCTTTTTCATTCCTTCATTTTTAGTTGTACGTCCTTTTGTTTTCGTGAATTTGTAGTCTCGGTTACGAGCGAACTTTGTTTTGTGTATTGTTACTATTAATTTTGTTGTCTCGCTTTTAAGCGTACCTTGTTTGTTTAATTTAACCCCCCTTTTTTATAACTATTTTTCCCCTTTTCACCCCTCCCCTTTCCTTTTAAAATGGTGAAGAAGGAAAACAAAGTACCTTCTTTCTTAGTCTTAAAAAAGAGATCCAACATGGCTTCCTTCAGAAGATCCGTGAAGAAGCATTTGTTTAACCCTAAAAAAGACCCGCCTGATAAGGATAACATCGAGGAGTATCCAGCCTTGGCTAGGGTATCAACAAACGAAGAGATACTAGAGGTTTTAAAAAAAGCTTCCAAATCTTCAGAGGCTGAAAAGAGCCTTAACGTAGAAGCCGACCTTAGGAGGTCAGTAAGAAAACATCTGTTTTTTATTTTAAAAAGACCCCCCCCCCTATAAGGAGGATCCAGATGAATACCCGGCATTAGTCCCCGATAATCAGGAGGCTGTTAATGCCAATGACATAAGTATGGAAGCCGATAATGGCAATTCTGTTAAGAGTAGTTTGGCCAAAAATGGCCATGTTAAAGAAAGTATGGTGGCGAATAATGGCCAAAATCAAAAAGGTCCAGTGGCCAATAAGAGCCAATAAGAGCCAAGAACCAGCTTTAAGTGAGACCAACAAGACCAGTGATAACACAGAGGCCGGGGAATTGCTCTGTTGTTGGAAGTCACCCCCCCCCCCCCGAAGTGTATAATCGATATTGCGGAGTTCTTGGAGCGTGCCAAGAGTTACTTTTCACCAGGGAGCCTGGTCTGAGCCCTGCTCAGTTCGACGCCTATTTTGCTGACTTCCCCTGCCTTGAGGCAGCCGAAGCAGCTAGGTACGAGGATCCCATTACAGAGTCGGAAATCTGGGATGCGCTGAAACAGGTTGGCCTGGACAAATATCCGGAATTAGATGGTCTTCCGTACGAAGTGTACTTGAGGCAGTCGCCCGTTTTTGTTCCCTTGCTGGCACTGATTTTCGGCAACTGGTTGAAGCGGGGGTCTATACCCCAACGCTTCACCAGGGGCGTAATCAAGTTGTTACGTAAGGACAAAAACGGTGGGGATAGGTTAGATAACTTTCGCCCTTTAACTATGCTAAACACAGAGTTAAAGATTTTGGCTAACGTCTTAGCGAACCGTTTGCAGGTTGTCCTCTCTAGTCTGATTGGCTCGGAACAGATTTGTGCTGTGAAGGGCAGGACTATTCAGGACAACCTTCATATGGTGCGCTTGATCATCGAGCAAGTCGACAGTGAAGCCGCGCTGATCAATTTAGATCAGTCCAAGGCATTCGATAGGGTTGACCATCGGTTTTTGGAGGCTGTTCTTTCGGCGGCTGGTTTCGGGCCGTACTTTCGCACCTGGATCCGACTTCTGTATGCGACCCGGTGCGTTGGTGGAAGTGAATGGAGTACGATCGGAGCCTTTCGTATTGTCTCGCTCCATTCGTCAAGGTTGTCCTCTTTCGCCTTTGCTATACGTTCTTGCGTTGGAACCTTTCCTTCGCAAGTTAAAGACGAATCCGGTCCTCCGCGGAATTTCCCTACCTGGCGCTACCAACGCGCCCAGGTATTCCGCCTATGCTGATGACGTTTCGGTTCTTGTGTCGAGCAGGGCCGAGATTAACGAAGTCAGCAAAGAAATCAGTGGTTATGAGATGGTGACAGGGGCCAAGATCAACCGCGATAAGTCTGTTGGCTTGCGGTTGGGTGCGTGGAAGGGAGTTTCTCTTCCCGGACCTTTCCTCTGGGCGGATGTGCCGGTCAAGATTCTCGGCGTCTGGTTCGGTCCTGATCTCCAGTTGGATATGAATTGGTCGGAGGTGCAAGGGAAGGCCGAGATCGCAATTAATTTGTGGTCTCGGAGGAATCTTTCCTTAAAAGGGAGGGCGGAAGTATGTGTTTCACACATCTACCCGATTCTCCTTTACCGACTCTCTGTGCTTCCACTTCCGTCTGACACTTTACTGGCGTTAGTGCAGCTCTTGTTCTTCTTGTTGGGAGGCAAGGCTGCCAGAGTCTCTCGAGAGATCTGTTGCTTTCATCCATCTGAAGGCGGTCTAGGTATGCCTAGCATTGAGATTCGTCAATATATGCTTCGCATCAGATTCCTGGATCGAATGTGTCGCGAACCGGATGAGATGGGCGCCTTCTGGAAAGGAAGATACACGTAAGAGTTTCCCATCCCTGAGAAGTGTGCACTCGGCCGAGGAGGAGGAGGCTCGCCGTTTACCCAAAGTCGAGTGCTCCTATCGTGAATGCCGTCGTGCCCTGAAACTCTTCTTACGGGCGTTGGATGGCCTCTCCAACGTCCAGACGTTGTCTCGTAAGGCATTATATCAGGTGTTAGTTAGGGGGCCGTTCGTGATGATTTGATTGACGAGCTCGGTCTTACGAAGCAGGAGGCTCGCTTGATATGGCCTTGGGTGCCCGGGTTGAAATGCCTCAATAACAATGAGGCATCACTCACTTGGCTGGTGATGGGTCGCCAAAAGACTTTGCTTAGCGGGCTTGGAGAAATATCCAAACTGCCGCTGCTGTAGTGGGGAAGTCGAGACCATTGTTCACGCCTTTTTTCATTGCACGGTGGTAGCACCAATGTGCAAGTATGTTGAAGGCCTCATGGTTCGCATGCTGTCTGGAAAATTCTTTGTCCTAGAGGCCGCTTCTGTTTGTAGCAATGTGGCTCCGCCGTTGACGAGGACTGAACACTATGTGTTCTTGTGCTTGCTAGGTGTTATGAGAGTCGTCATTTGGACGACACGCCAGAAGGGATTCTATGGAGGCGAGAAGTTTACCTCTTCCCAACTGATCTTGTACTTTAAGCATCAGCTTAAAGTCAAGATTAGGTCGGAAAGGCGGCGACTCTCTTCATCTGAATTTGGAAAAAGGTGGGTGAATCTTGCGCGCTTGTGTCGTGTTAAAGGGGCTGACCTGGAGTGGCACTTTGATGCCGGTTAGGCATCAGAATATTGCTTTAGCTGGGTTGAACACGGGCAACCCATCCCAAAATTAGGTTAGCTTAGGTTTAGTTTTGATTCTTTAGTTTCATTTTCCAGTAAACTTAGCTAGGGTGTGTATGCTCATTGGCCCCTTTTATTTCTGTCCCTATTTTTCTTTAAGTTTAATTCCCCATCTCCTCCCTCGTTAGGTGGTCAGTGACGTCAGTTCTCTGGTGGATGGGGGTGTTTTTCTTTTCGGGTGTGATTTTTCGTATCTGTTTTTGTTTCTGAATGAGTGCATGTCTGTGTGAGTGCTTGGGATGAATGAATGTTTTTCATTTTTTATAGTCCCGCATTAATTTCGTCCGGTTAATTGATGTTTCTGCCACATTTAGCGATTGTGGGTTTTTTATTACTAACACGATTTTGTTTAGTTTCTTGTAAATAGTTATTTGTCTCATATTGTAATTACGCATTGGGGTTAATTTAAAAAAATGTTTAAATTGTTATTTTATCCCCCCCACAAACGATAAATTGTACATATAGGGTCTAGTTAGTATTTTCATAGAGTCATTGAGGTATTATGGTGGGTGTGGTAAGAAAGGTAAGTAAGAATGTGTTGTTTTGGTGCAAGAAATATTGTCAGTATGATTGGGTCAGCGTTTGTGGCTAGCTAAGTTTAGAAGTTAAGACAGAAGACCGACCTTTTCCCCATTCCCCACTTCGACCTTGTGCCACATTTTCTGTTAATACAGAAATAAATAATCTTTTTCATTTCTTTTCTTCCCAACTGATCTTGTACTTTAAGCATCAGCTTAAAGTCAAGATTAGATCGGAAAGGCGGCAACTCACTTCATATGAATTCGGCAAAAGGTGGGTGAATCTTGTGCGCTTGTGTCGTGTGAAATAGGCTGACCTGGAGTGGCACTTTGATGCCGGTCAGGCATCAGGATATCGCTTTGCCTGGGTTGAACACGGGCAACCCATCCCAAAATTAGGTTAGCTTAGGTTTAGTTTTGATTCTTTAGTTTCCTTTTTCAATAAACTTAGCTAGGGTGTGTATGCTCATTGGCCCTTTTTTTGTTTCTGTCCCTATTTTTCTTTAAGTTTAATTCCCCATCCCCTCCCTCGTTAAGTGGTCAGTGATATCAGTTCTCTGGTGGATGCGGGGCGACTTTCTTTTCGTGTGTGATTTTTCGTATTTGTTGTCGTGTCCCGAATTAGTATGTGTCTGCGTGAGTGCTTCGGATGAACGAATGTTTTATATTATTATAGTCCCGCATTAATTTCGTCCGGTTAACTGATGTTTCTGCCACATTTAGGGATTGGAGTGGGGGTTATTACTAATAGGATTTTGTTTAGTTTCTTGTAAATAGTTTCTTCATATTGTAAATACTCATTGGGGATAGTTTTTACATTTTTAAATTGTTGTTTTTATTTCCCTCCCCCCACAGACGATACATTGTACATATGGGGACTAGTTAGTATTTTCATGGAGACAGGGAGGTATTATGGTGGGTGTGGTGAGAAAGATATGTAAGAATGTGTTGTGTTGGTGTAAGGAATATTGTGAGTATGATTGGGTTAGCGTTTGTGGCTAGCTAAGTTTAAAGTTAAGACAGACGACCGACTTTTTCCCCCTTCACCATTTCGGCCTTGTGCCACATTTTCTCTTTTCTACAGAAATAAATATTCTTTTTCATTTCTTTCATTTCTTCTTTTCTGCGAACACATCAACAATGTAAGCTCTCTTAGAAGATAGCGTCTCCCCACTTGTAGGAAGACGCCGTGAACATTAAACACACATACCCGTACATACGAACTTTCACATCCTTGTCTCCTCTCTTCTCCTCCTCTCAGCCCTCTGATCTGCCTCTGCCTCTGCCTGCTCTCTGATCCTCTTTCCAGACTCAGCATCTACCATGTCCTCTCCATCACTGATAGCAGTCCGTTTTATTGAAAAAGTGATCGTGATATCGGCTCCAGCCAAAATTTGACATTGGCCAGCAAACTTGTTTCTCATTGAGCAATATATCTAAAAAAAACTCTCCAAGTATTCAAGAAAATAAATCTCGAAATATTTCAGACAATTTAGGCGGTTCACCGCTTGAGCCTAACTGGCCATAAAAATGCACAACATTTGACAAAAAAACCGTCTGACCCATCTGAATATTTTGGTTTGGTTTGTTTTGTTTTACAGCATATTGCTGGTAATATTTTTTCTCCTCCTGTTCATTATTAAGGTTTCTGTTCCTAATTTTTCCACAGCCAGTAACCCCTTGTCTCTTAGTGGCTTTACTGCCTTGCATAGGGTGATACCGATTAAAAAGAATCTATCTATATCTCTGAGATGAGGTACATTACCTATGGATTAGTATGGTTTGGATTGGTTTGTTTTGTTTTACGGCATATCAACCTCAATGGGTTATTTAATGCCGACAAGATTTTTACTGCTGGTAATATTTTTTCTCTTCCCGTTCATTAATAATGTTTCTGTTCCTAATTTTTCCACAGACAGTAACCCCTTGTCTCTTAGTGGCTTTACTGCCTTGCTTGGGGTGATACTGATTAAAAAGAATCTAATTATATCTCTGAGATGAGGTACATTACTTATGGATTAGTATGACTTGGTTTAGTTTGTTTTGTTTTCCGGCATATCAACCTCAATGGGTTATTTAATGCCGACAAGATTTTTACTGCTGCTAATATTTTTTCTCTTCCCGTTCATTATTAATGTTTCTGTTCCTAATTTTTCCACAGCCAGTAACCTCTTGTCTCTTAGTGGCTTTACTGCCTTGCATAGGGTGATACTGATTAAAAAGAATCTATCTATATCACTGAGATGAGGTACATTACTTATGGATTAGTATGGTTTGGATTGGTTTGTTTTATTTTACGGCATATCAACCTCAATGGGTTATTTAACGCCGACAAGATTTTTACTGCTGGTAATATTTTTTCTCTTCCCGTTCATTATTAATGTTTCTGTTTGTTGAAACTTGACTAATGCATGGAATAATAATGCAAACACAAAATGTACTTAGAATAAAATGTATTGAAACAAGAAAGTGTACACAATATTTACATATAGTCTTTTGTATATTTCTGGGAAGACCGTTCCTGGAGAATGTGTTGACTAAGTCGCAGTCGGGCAGAATCTCTAGTTGGATCTCTTGATTCGCCTCCCTGTCTTCCCGGTACCAACCATATTTATATAGTCGGTACTCCACTATGCAAATTAGGTGGATCCTACCACAACACTTCCTAATTTTTCCACAGCCAGTAACCCCTTGTCTCTTAGTGGCTTTACTGCCTTGCATGGTGTGATATTTATTAAAAAGAATCTATCTATATCTCTGAGATGAGGTACATTACTTATGGATTAGTATGGTTTGGATTGGTTTGTTTTATTTTACGGCATATCAACCTCAATGGGTTATTTAATGCCGACAAGATTTTTATTGCTGGTAATATTTTTTCTCTTCCCGTTCATTATTAATGTTTCTGTTCCTAATTTATCCACAGCCAGTAACCCCTTGTCTCTTTGTGGCTTTACTGCCTTGCATGGGGTGATACTTATTAAAAAGAATCTATCTATATCTCTTAGATGAGGTACATTACTTATGGATTAGTATGGTTTGGATTGGTTTGTTTTATTTTACGGCATATCAACCTCAATGGGTCATTTAATGCTGACAACTTTTTTTTCTGGTAATATTTTTGTTTTGTCAAAAATCTATTTCTGTTAATTTTTTTTTCCCTAAAATATGTATAGCTGGTAATATTATTTTTTCAAAAACGTATAACTGGTAATATTATTTCAAAAACGTATTGTTACTAATAATTTTTTTCTTCAAAAATGTATTTCTGGTAATAATTGTTTACAAAGTATTTCTGGTATTAAAACGTTTTTTACACTTTTATAATGCCTTTTACCTCAGTTTCTGGGTTAACTATTTGCCCATAGCTGTGAACCCTTACGGGTGCTACCACCCCGGGTCAGGGTGGACCTGGGAACACCAGCAATTAAGAGGTCGTTCCACGCTCCTCAAAACCTCCTGATCAGAGGCCTTGCTGTTGGACGTAGTTTATCGTCTCACTCTGGACGCGGATGTAGTTTATCTTTATACCCAGGACGCCCCATCTGAAGAATAAACTTTTCTCAAAACGTGTATATAATAAAAACAATCCAGAAGAGTATACATGGATGTTTAACATTTTTTTACCAATAATAAAAATAATTTTTTTTTTATAGAAACAGTTAAAATTATTATAGCCTATAATGAGGAAAGAGGGCTTGGAAAATTTGATACTCACAGGACTCATTGAAGACAAGATGGACAGAGGAAAACAACGTATAACCTATCTAGTGAGCTTCAGTAAATGGATGGCCGAGCAAGACTTAGGAGAGATAACAAAAAGACAAAATTTATTAAGGGCTACAAAGGACAGGAAATTGTGGAGAGCCATAATCGCCAACGTTTTGAAGGGACACGGTACATAAAAGATCTAAATGTTTAATGGACCTCTAAAAAATGTAAATATAAGCAAATGTAAACAAATGTGAAAAAAATGAGTCTTGTTCCAATTAGGCTACGGCCACATTACATTGAAACACCGGTTCCCGTACAACCACCGAAGTTAAGCAACGTCGAACCTGATCAGTGCCTAGATAGGTGACCGCTTGGGAAAACCAGGTGCTGCAAGCTTGGATGTGCGGGCGGTGTGTAGACAATGGCTCGGAATTGTTAATCGGAGAGCCGAGTTCCAATTCCTGTTGGCTTCATTATATTCACATGTGCGCGAATATCCTTGGGAAAGATATGTATCCACTCCTTGTTTCCCCAGCTATGGATTAATTAGTAATACTTGTATCACTAAAACCATTATTATCTAAAAAAAAATATAATTGAGTATAAAATATTTAAATTTCGGCATTAAATAACCCATAAAGGTATTGATATGCCACTTTTGACTAACTAAACAAAAACAACCAAACAATTTCAAATCAAGGTTCAAGGGTTTAAATTATACTGCTGAGTTAAAAGTTTAGCACATCCCCATACCCACCTGAACACTTACTGCCCACTTGAGAGTGCATAGTGCCCTTGTCTGCCACTAAGTGGAAGTTACCACCTCCATTGAGTCTAAATTTTAAAATTATGATAGACGACAAAGATTTTTTTTAGTATATTTAAGTTATCTCCCTTGAATCATTATAGCAAATTTATTTGCATTGAGTAAGTTGCACGTTCCTCAGCCTTGTGTGGAATCAGGCGTGTAAAGCAGTGGTTCCCGACCATCTTGGGGCCATGCCACACCAAAGCATCTCTAAAACCCATATGCCCTCACTCACTGTGACATGTAGTTATTATTATTCAAAAAGTGAAGTCTTATTTGCGTGGAGGAAGCCTATAAGGCCATTAACTAAAAATAAGCTTCCAAAGAACATGACATTCATGAAAGAGAAAGATAAAATAACTAAAAGCTATTTCGAGTACTGAGGAAGAAATTACTGCGAAATTTTCAATAATAATAATAATAATAATAATAATAATATGAAGTGATATAATAATAATAATAATAATAATATGAAGTGATATAATAATAATAATAATATGAAGTGATATAATAATAATAATAATAATAATATGAAGTGATATAATAATAATAATATGAAGTGATATAATAATAATAATAATAATAATAATATGAAGTGATATAATAATATTAATAATATGAAGTGATATAATAATAATATAATAATAATAATAATAATAATAATATGAAGTGATATAATAATAATAATATGAAGTGATATAATAATAATAATATGAAGTGATATAATAATAATAATAATAATATGAAGTGATATAATAATAATAATAATATGAAGTGATATAATAATAATAATATGAAGTGATATAATAATAATAATAATAATAATAATATGAAGTGATATAATAATAATAATAATATGAAGTGATATAATAATAATAATAATAATATGAAGTGATATAATAATAATAATAATATGAAGTGATATAATAATAATAATAATAATAATAATATGAAGTGATATAATAATAATAATATGAAGTGATATAATAATAATAATATGAAGTGATATAATAATAATAATAATAATAATAATAATAATAATAATAATATGAAGTGATATAATAATAATAATAATAATAATAATAATATGAAGTGTTATAATAATAATAATAATAATAATAATAATAATATGAAGTGATATAATAATAATAATATGAAGTGATATAATAATAATAATATGAAATGATATAATAATAATAATAATAATATGAAGTGATATAATAATAATAATAATATGAAGTGATATAATAATAATAATAATAATAATAATATGAAGTGATATAATAATAATAATAATATGAAGTGATATAATAATAATAATAATAATATGAAGTGATATAATAATAATAATATGAAGTGATATAATAATAATAATAATAATAATATGAAGTGATATAATAATAATAATATGAAGTGATATAATAATAATAATAATAATATGAAGTGATATAATAATAATAATAATAATATGAAGTGATATAATAATAATAATAATAATAATAATATGAAGTGATATAATAATAATAATAATAATAATAATGATAATAATATAATAATAATAATAATACACAATACACAATACACACAGACAGAACAATGAAAGCTAACCGCCCAGACATTATTATTGGAGACTACAAAACAAAAAAAATGCCTCCGTATTGATATGGCAGTCCCTGCAGACTAAAATGTATCTTCGAAGATCTTCAAAAAGCTATCAAAATACAAGGACCATGAAATCGAAATCTCACAAATGTGGCACATGGGAACATCAATAATCTCTGTTGTAGTTGGAGCCCTCGGATTGGTTGAAAAAGATTCCAATAGACTCATTGAAGGGATTCCTGGAAGTCCATGCCTTAAAAAGATACAAAAAATTGTTCTCATGAGTATGGCCCATACCTTACGAAGGGCTTTATCTATGCAAAATATGTTTGTGGGTTTTTATTTATTTTTTAATTGGTCAGTGGAAAATGTCATGATGCCATTTCTAACCTTAGGTCCCTGGGCGGGACCCTGAAAGAAATGTGTACACACCAGAAATCAAAGGAAATAAAATAATAATAATAATAATAATAATAATAATAATAATAATAATAATAATAATAATAATAAGAGATAGAGAAAATAGAATAATGAAATATCGGTGGATTCTCTCATAAGAAAACAACTCACTGTAATAACTCATTCTCGAATTGCCCCCCACCCATAATGCCCCACTTAAAAATCAAATTGCCCCCATATGGGCTGTGCGCATCACTCTAGGAACTACGGGCGTAGAGAATGTCTTTTCTACTTCTCCCTGCGTTTTTGTGTCTCCAGACTTTTGGTTTTATAACAAGGAATGCCTAGTTCCTGGAATTCCAGACCTGCGGAAGCATCTCGTTCATTGTATTTAAGATGGCGGGTTGGTGAAGACCGACATCGGATTACACTATCTTTCTTGACGTTGGATCAGAGTTCAATATCTGTTCTCTCATTTTTAAATTATGAAGATATGGCTAGTCACAGGGGATTCCACAAGACACAAGGTTTACATATGTGAGGACATAGCATACTACTTTTATTTAATAAAAGTAGTATGGCAACTGGTCTACCGTAGAAAGAAATGGCAACCTACTGCGGGAAAAAAAATCTGCCTCATCAGTCATGTATCGAAAGATACATGATCGCCTAAGCGTATATCACGCATGGCACATAACTGACTGAGTATGTTAAGTCCATCCATACACGGGGACTAAGTCAAAGATATTAAAATTTATTATCTTTGACTTAACTCGCGTTTATTCACGTCATTGTAATCTGAGAGAATTACTTGAAGGCGACAAGGAAAGAGGGAAAATGAAAACGGACATTCAATAATGAAAGTATTTAAAATGGGGAAATTATTCAGGAAATGTTTTTCTTTTTTTTTTCTTTCTAAATTTGACTCTTAGTGATATAATGCCACAAGATCAAAAGTCATGGGCGACTTCCTCTCTTCTCATAAAATCATTTTTTTTGTTGTTGCGATTTGCACTTTGACACATACAGAGAGAGAGAGAGAGAGAGAGAGAGAGAGAGAGAGAGAGTTAGCCTCTTCAGAAATGTTCCTCAGACCGCCACGTTTTTTATTTTAAAATGGCGCATTTCCGAGATTTATAATCTTGAATAAATTCCCACGTTTTTTAATTTCTACACACACACACACACACACACACACACACACACACACACACACGAACACGCATACACGCACACACATACACTTACACACACATATGCACACATACAGACTCACACACATGATTAATGTGCAAGTTTGGTTAAAGATGAAAAAAGTTATCTGTTCAAGAGTTTTTATTCATTCTTTCATATTGCGGGCCATTTTTCTGGTTTCCGTTACATATTTAAATATAAATCCCCCAACGTGTGATTACTTTCGTCTTCCATACGCCATTACCAAAATGCTTTTGTTTTTTGTGCCTCTCACTTTCATACTTTTCAGGAACCTGGTACAAAATAGTGAAATACATACACACACACACACACACACACACACACACACACACACACACACACACACACACACACACACACACACACACACATATATATATATATATATTATTATATATTATTTTAATACCTATATGCTGGCGGTGTGAAAAAAACTGGATAATACAATTTGTAAATAAAAATATATTTGAACAGACCGATATCAGAGAAAATTGTTTTTAGTAAAAACGAAAAAGACTAAATAGATCCGTGTTGTTCGAAAATAATCAGCACCGCAATGGCTGAGGTCAAAAGAAGAAGAAAAAACACCAATAGAGTAAATTAAGTAAGAACGTAAACGTGTTCAATATATAAGTAGAGCAAAATCTAAAAATTCCTGTGTAGCGATGAAACCATATATATATATTGTTGAGTCTTGACTCATTGTTGAATCTCGCCTATTGCATGGAATAATAATGCAACACAAAATGTACTTAGAACAAGAATGTTTTATAACAAGAAAGTGTACACAATAAGTACATCTAGTATTTCTGTATATTTCTGGGAAGACGTTCCTGGAGAATGTGTTGACTAGTCGCAGTCGATCAGAGTCTCTAGTTGGATCTCGTGATTCCTCCTCTCCTTCCGGTACCAACCACTATTTATATCGTTGGTACCTATGCAGATTAGGTGGATCCTACCACAACATATATATATATATATATATATATATATATATATATATATATATATATTATAAATTAACTGATTTAAAAATAAAAACGATGAAACCATATTTTTAAATCAGTTAATTTATAATATTTATGCTCTGTAAATTTACATTGAGCACTGTTTTGTAAAAATAAAAATATCAATAAGAACACCGGAATACATATCTTACTGTTCTTCCTTTTTTTTACTATATATATATATATATATATATATATATATATATATATATATATATATATATATATATTTCATTAAAAACGATTGACAAGGTGCTTTTATTTAGTTTTTATATAATTTCTCGTGCGATCTAATAAAGTTTTTCTTTTCAGAGGATAAATTATATAAAAACTTTATTAGATCGCACGAGAAATTATATAAAAAACTAAATAAAAGCACCTTGTCAGTCGTTTTTAATGAAATGTGCATGAAAGAAGGATTGCTGCCTAAATACACACACACACACACACACACACACACACACACACATATATATATATATATATATATATATATATATATATATATATATATATATATATATATATATATATATAAGTATAGGATTGGTGTATACGGAATAAATTCCAATAACCAACAAATACTATTCTTAAAAGAGTGCTCAATACAGAGTAGAGCAAATATAATTATTTATTCGAAAATTATAACATAAATATGTTATAAAATCACTACACAAATAGCCATTTTGTTTCAACACTTCTGGTGTCTTATCAAGTGATGATGTTGAATATACATTCAACACCATCATTTGATAAGACACTAGAGGTTTTGAAACAAAATGTCTATTTTTTTAGTGATTTTATAACATATTTATGTTATAATTTTCGAATAGATAATTATATATATATATGTATATATATAAAAGTGGACATGGAAGTCAACACTTAGAGGCGACAGTCTGTTTCATGCTAGTGCAATCGTCAGGCGATTGCACTAGCATGAAACAGACTGTCGCCTCTAAGTGCTGACTTCCATGTCCACTTTTATATTTACACACGCTCTATCTCTGATATTGAGCACTTTATCCCATAAATATAGCACACTTTAAGACTATATATATATATATATATATATATATATATATATATATATATATCGCCTGACGATTGCACTAGCATGAAACAGACTGTCGCCTCTAAGTGCTAACTTCCATGTCCACTTTTATATATATATATATATATATATATATATATATATATATATATACACATTTCACCCCAAGCAAGGCGGGTTGCCACTAACACGCAAGGGGTTACAAGGAGTGGGAGCGAGAGTAAAGAGACGTGATAGAGGGAAGGATAGGGAATAGCTCAAGGTATCTGGATATGTCGATTGACATTTGAATAGTTGGAAATTATAACTATCAGGGTAGGGAATTCCACAGACGGGAGGTGCGAGACATGAAGCTATTGGAGTTGAAGAGACGGCTACATTTAACAGTTTCGACAATGAAAGGGTGAGTGCCAGACTAGTTTCCTGTTTAAATTCATGCCGTCTGGGAACTAGCGAAAGTAACTCGTCGGAGCAGTTACCGTGAAAGTATTTGTAGAAAAGACAGAGGGAGGCAACGACACGTCTGCGAGAGAGTAACAGTAGACGAGATGCCAGGTCAGGACAAATTACATTGCATATCCGTCTGTGGATTTTGTCGAAGACCATAAGACGAACAGCGGGGGCTTCAGACCATATATGGCACCAGTATTCCATGCAAAGGGCGAATGGTTGATTTATAGATTTGAAGGATGGACTCGGGCGAGAAAAAAACTTTCTGGCGCGACACAGAAACCAACTTTCCTTGCGGTGGATGAAGCTATTGATTCAATGTATTTGTTCCATTTCAGGTCAGCTGACAGTGTGAGACCAAGCAGTTGCAAAGAGGTGCTCTCGTGGAGGTGTGCATCAGACATTCTAATGGGGGGCAGGGATGGTTCCCTGTAGTGAGTAATAGAGAGCAGTTTTGTTTTAGAGGAATTAAAGTTAACCAGCCAATTCCTGCCGCAGTCCACAACCGATTGGAGTCCTTTTCGAGACAAATGGCCAGGTTAGTTCTGTCAGTGATACCAGATTTGCTTTCGAGGCAAGAGTAAATAGTAGTGTCGTCTGCATAGATGCCTACATGGGAACTGATGACATCGGGAAGATCGTTCATGAAGATAAGGAACATAGTAGGGCCCGGGATAGAGCTTTGAGGAACGCCTGCGTTCATGGGATAGGAACTGGAGGAGAGTCTGTTAAGGACGACCTTCATTACACGGTTTGACAAGAATGATTGTATTAAGTCCAATAATCGACCTGAAATTCCGTAACCCCGAAGCTTACGAAGGAGGCCGGTATGCTAAACCCTATCAAAAGTTTTAACTGAAATTGTTTACCAAGCACTTCACAATAACGGAGAAGCTCGTGCCGTGGCTCTAGATATCTCTAAAAGGGCCACGGCACGAGCTTCTCCGTTATTGTGAAGTGCTTTTCAGTTATGGCCGTGAGTACATCAGCTGTAGAATGGGCAAAGCGGAAACCATATTGCTTGTTAGAGAGTTAGATCATGGGATATAAGGTGCTTAACCATTTCGGCGTTGATAAAACCTTCAAAGACTTTGCCGAAGAGTGGTAGGAGACTGATAGGACGGTAGTTCGATGGGTCAGAAGGGTCTCCAGAGTTCTTAAAGACAGGGACAACAGATGAGGACTTCCAACATGCTGGAAAACAAGATTCATTGAGGCAGTGGTTATGTAATTTGAAGAGGGCAGGAGCCAGTTCAGGATCACATTTCTTCAGGACAATGGCTGGTATCCCGACACCACCGCTAGCCTTATAGGAGTCTAATTTAGAGATGATGTCCAATACCGACGACGTGGTTATGTGCAACTCGCTCAATAGAGCCTCAGTTCTCGGGGGGAATTGGGCGTGGGTACACCGGATGAGTAGAGCGTTGAGTTGGATGAGAATTTCCGAGTAAAGCACTCAGCCTTATCAGCTGAGGAGATCAGGATCTCAAATAGGTTGAACAAAGGCGGTATTATGGGTTTGCTGTTGTTAAGTACGCTCTTGAAGAGACGCCGATGATCCTTGCAGCCGAATTTGCAAGATGCAATACGCAGTTTTATTCTATCAGGAAATAGTGACTTTTCTTCATTGAGGACACGCTTACACTTGTTACGGGCCGAGACAAAGAGACGTCTGTTGCAATCAGACATATCGCTACGGTACAGGCGGAAGAATTGATTCCCGTGGGCAATGGCAACTGATCAAGAGAACCAAAGGGATGGACGCGGTTTAACTTTATATTTCCTTGCGGGGATGAAAGACTCGATTCCAACTTTTACTCAGGAGGAGACCTCGGAAGCGCATTCTTGAACGCGGAGCGTAAAGACCACATCCCAGGGAACACCGCGAAGGAAATCCAGGAACGAGTCCCAGTCTGCTTGTTGATAACAGAACGATATTCTGTTGGTAGGAGCTTCTTTGCTGGGGGGTGGAATAGAAGGAGATGTTGACAGACACTACAGAATGACCAGAATTGCTAAGAGGGCAGAGCTGCGTGGAGTGACAGTACTCTGGGATGGAAGTGAAACAGAGATCGAGAAGGGAAGCCTTACCGTCCAAGATGTTGGGAAAACGTGTGGGAAATTCAACTATTTGCATGAGGGATTGAAAAATTGAAAAATAAAGTTTTGAATGTCAGTTATAGCCACTTATA
>OZ038510.1:29072619-29152619 GCA_964036315.1 Acanthosepion esculentum | reverse complement strand
CAAGTATGTTACGAATAGTGTCCGGTATGTCTCCATGAATATTTAAATGAGATCTAATTGAGCTATTGTCAGAAAGGTGTAGAGTGAGTCTGCGTGTCAAATGAACTGGGATAGATAGATAGATAGATAGATAGATAGATAGATAGATTGAGGTAGTTAAAAATATAAATATAATATGAATGGATAACACTGGTCAATAGCCAATTTTCATCAGGAATATTATGTGCTGTTTTTTATGTAATTTTGTCCGCTGATTTCAAAAATGTAATCGGATTCCTTCTTGAGATGAGGTAGGCATAAAACACCGACCAACCGCAAGTCTTATACATGTAACTTATAGTTGTTTATAGTTGTTATTTTATTACTAATTGCATTTATTATGTAATTTTATGAAATATTAAAAAAATATAGTTTAGTTGGGCATTTTTCACAAAATATTCCATCAGCCATATTTGGTATCTCCATAAGTTTTACCTTTATCTTCAAAGTCCAGCCCGGTGTCCAATCGTCATTATCATCGTCATCATCATCGTCATCATCATAGTCTTCATCAGTCTTCATCATCATCATCATCTTCGTCATCATCATAGTCTTCATCAGTCTTCATCGTCATCATCATCATCGTCATCATCAGAGTCTTCATCAGTCATCATCGTCATCATCATCATCGTCATCATCAAAAGTCTTCATCAGTCTTCATCGTCATCATCATCTTCGTCATCATCATAGTCTTCATCAGTCTTCATCATCATCGTCATCATCATAGTCTTCACCAGTCTTCATCGTCATCGTCATCATCATAGTCTTCATCGTCATCATCATCGTCATCATCATAGTCTTCATCAGTCTTCATCGTCATCATCATCTTCGTCATCATCATAGTCTTCATCAGTCTTCATCGTCATCATCATCATCGTCATCATCAGAGTCTTCATCAGTCATCATCGTCATCATCATCATCATCATCATCATCATAGTCTTCATCAGTCTTCATCGTCATCATCATCTTCGTCATCATCATAGTCTTCATCAGTCTTCATCATCATCGTCATCATCATAGTCTTCACCAGTCTTCATCATCATCGTCATCATCATAGTCTTCATCGTCATCATCATCTTCGCCATCATCATAATCTTCATCATAGTCTTCATCGTCATCATCATCGTCATCATCATCGTCGTCGTCGTCATCGTCATCGTCATCATCATTATCATTATCAAACTCTATTCAAGATGTCAAGGCATTTCAAGAAAAGTCCCGATGTATTTTGGTATGTCTGTGGTTCATTTGCGGGTAAAGCTCAGCAAGATGTCCTCACAGTCGAAATCAGGAAGATCTACCAGTTGTAATTTGGATGCACCCTCGGGGATCAAGATAAGAGTTGGGCGCCACATATCATCTACTCAGCTTATTCGAAGGGACTAAGGGATGGGGTTAATAAAACGAAGAGAGCAATGCCGTTTGTAGTACCTAAGATATGGAGAGAACCAAAGGATAATTTCAAAACTTATTTCTGCATGGTCAATGTACGCGGCTTTACAGTTAAGATGAAGCATAAAAGAAGACCGGTTACCACAGGACGATGGTGACCTTCTTTTGTGACTCAACGAACATTCATTGCAACTTTTGTGGTGCCAACGAATACTCGTTGTCACTTCTGTAATGCTCGTTGTAGTAGATACAACTTGATACCGTTGAACAATACTGGTGTCAGACGCCTTCGAATAACACTCGCACTAATAGTACTTGTTCGATAATACTCGCTCGAATAGTAACCCGTGTAGAGATCCGAATAGAGAAATAGTATAGTGAATAGAGTAAAGAATAGCGATCCGTATAGTAATAGAGGATAGACTAGAAATGACGATCCGTATATTAATAGAGGATAGACTAGAAATGGCGATCCGTATAGTAATAGAGGATAGACTAGAAATGACGATCCGCATAGTAATAGAGGATAGACTAGAAATGGCGATCCGTATAGTAATAGAGGATAGACTAGAAATGACGATCCGTATAGTAATAGAGGATAGACTAGAAATGACGATCCGCATAGTAATAGAGGATAGACTAGAAATGGCGATCCGTATATTAATAGAGGATAGACTAGAAATGGCGATCCGTATAGTAATAGAGGATAGACTAGAAATGGCGATCCGTATAATAATAGAGGATAGACTAGAAATGACGATCCGTATAGTAATAGAGGATAGACTAGAAATGACGATCCGCATAGTAATAGAGGATAGACTAGAAATGACGATCCGCATAGTAATAGAGGATAGACTAGAAATGGCGATCCGTATAGTAATAGAGGATAGACTAGAAATGACGATCCGCATAGTAATAGAGGATAGACTAGAAATGACGATCCGTATAGTAATAGAGGATAGACTAGAAATGGCGATCCGTATAGTAATTGAGAATATACTAGAATAACAATCGTTAGTCGTCAGCTACTTTCACTATATGCGTTTTCTCTATGGTCACATCGTCTACTTAATTTGATAATGGGGTCTCCTGTGTTTGCTCACTGGCGATCTATGTTCAAACTCAAGTGTCAGCAACGACACCTCATTCCTATATAAGACCTTCCTATTTTAGTACCATCGGAGAATAACCTTCTAATGTCCGACGAAGAGGTACTTCGTGAGGAAACTACTAGTGATATGGGAGACAACCGAAATTGATGCAGTTTTTGTTCGTGAAGATGAAGACGAACCAAATAAATTTTCTCAAGGACAGCTAAACAATTTGGTTAGAGATTTGGAATCGTCAAAGGATAAAAGCTGGACTTTTAGCATCACGTCTCAAAGGAAGTGTCTATTTAATGCCGATGCCTGTATTACTCATAATAAGGATTCGACTTCTTTTTTTCTCTGTGGATAGAGCACTTCGCTTCTGCCATAACATTGAGGAATTATTTCCCGGTTTGTACCAAGAACAAGTTCTATCTGAATGGCGTTTATACTTTGATTCATCTAAGAGAACTCTCAAGGCAGTGCCACTACACAACGGCAATAAAAACCATCCATTTCCATAGGACATTCAGTGCACATGAAGGCGTGTTATGAGAACATGGAGGTACTTCTCGACGCCCTGAATACAACTGGGATATATGTGGAGACTTACAGGTGATTGGAATGTTGATGAGAATGCAGCCAGGATTCATGAAATATTTCTGCTTCTTATGCTTTTGGAACAGTCGTGCAACTGTCAAGCACAACATGCAATCAGAGTGGCCCCAGCGAAAATTATATGAGTCGCGAATCTCTAACGTCCAGAGTAAAACATTAGTAAAGCCAAAAAAATGTCCTTCTTCACCGTTCTTCTTTGCACAAAGTTTTGACTCATGGAACAATATGTGGAGATACTTGCCAAGAAGAACTCAGAAGGAATTAAACATGTGAAGACAAAATCCCCCAGTAATCACCGAGGCAAAACTAAAGGAAAGGCGTATGAGTAGGTCCGCGGATAAAGGAACTTCTCAAGGACAACAACTTCATCAAAATCCTGGAGGAGATTGAACTTAAAGCCCCAGAATCCTTTAAGTAGATCTGTGAAAAGTTTCTTGGTAGAAAGGGATCTCAAGATTTTAGAAATGGAATAAAATGTCTTTTAGAGTCATTTGCTTGGTAAAAAGAGATCTCAAGATTTTAGAAATGGAATGAAATGTCTTTTAGAGTCATTTGCTTGGTAAAAAGAGATCTCAAGATTTTAGAAATGGAATGAAATGTCTTTTAGAGTCATTTGCTTGGTAGAAAGAGATCTCAAGATTTTAGAAATGGAATGAAATGTCTTTTAGAGTCATTTGCTTGGTAGAAAGAGATCTCAAGATTTTAGAAATGGAATAAAATGTCTTTTAGTCATTTGCTTGGTAAAAAGAGATCTCAAGATTTTAGAAATGGAATGAAATGTCTTTTAGAGTCATTTGCTTGGTAAAAAGAGATCTCCAGATTTTAGAAATGGAATAAAATGTCTTTTAGAGTCATTTGCTTGGTAAAAAGAGATCTCAAGATTTTAGAAATGGAATAAAATGTCTTTTAGAGTCATTTGCTTGGTAAAAAGAGATCTCAAGATTTTAGAAATGGAATAAAATGTCTTTTAGTCATTTGCTTGGTAAAAAGAGATCTCAAGATTTTAGAAATGGAATGAAATGTCTTTTAGAGTCATTTGCTTGGTGAAAAGAGATCTCAAGATTTTAGAAATGGAATGAAATGTCTTTTAGAGTCATTTGCTTGGTAAAAAGAGATCTCAAGATTTTAGAAATGGAATGAAATGTCTTTTAGAGTCATTTGCTTGGTAAAAAGAGATCTCAAGATTTCAGAAATGGAATGAAATGTCTTTTAGAGTCATTTGCTTGGTAAAAAGAGATCTCAAGATTTTAGAAATGGAATGAAATGTCTTTTAGAGTCATTTGCTTGGTAAAAAGAGATCTCAGGATTTTAGAAATGGAATGAAATGTCTTTTAGTCATTTGCTTGGTAAAAGGAGATCTCAAGATTTTAGAAATGGAATAAAATGTCTTTTAGAGTCATTTGCTTGGTAAAAAGAGATCTCACGATTTTAGAAATGGAATGAAATGTCTTTTAGAGTCATTTGCTTGGTAAAAAGAGATCTCAAGATTTTAGAAATGGAATGAAATGTCTTTTAGAGTCATTTGCTTGGTAAAAAGAGATCTCACGATTTTAGAAATGGAATGAAATGTCTTTTAGAGTCATTTGCTTGGTAGAAAGAGATCTCAAGATTTTAGAAATGGAATGAAATGTCTTTGAGAGTCATTTGCTTAGTAAAAAGAGATCTCCAGATTTTAGAAATGGAATAAAATGTCTTTTAGAGTCATTTGCTTGGTAAAAAGAGATCTCAAGATTTTAGAAATGAAATGAAATGTCTTTTAGAGTCATTTGCTTGGTAAAAAGAGATCTCAAGATTTTAGAAATGGAATGAAATGTCTTTTAGAGTCATTTGCTTGGTAAAAAGAGATCTCAAGATTTTAGAAATGGAATGAATTGTCTTTTAGAGTCATTTGCTTGGTAAAAAGAGATCTCAAGATTTTAGAAATGGAATAAAATGTCTTTTAGAGTCATTTGCTTGGTAAAAAGAGATCTCAAGATTTTAGAAATGGAATGAAATGTCTTTTAGAGTCATTTGCTTGGTAAAAAGAGATCTCAAGATTTTAGAAATGGAATAAAATGTCTTTTAGAGTCATTTGCTTGGTAAAAAGAGATCTCAAGATTTTAGAAATGGAATGAAATGTCTTTTAGAGTCATTTGCTTGGTAAAAAGAGATCTCAAGATTTTAGAAATGGAATAAAATGTCTTTTAGAGTCATTTGCTTGGTAAAAAGAGATCTCAAGATTTTAGAAATGGAATGAAATGTCTTTTAGAGTCATTTGCTTGGTAAAAAGAGATCTCCAGATTTTAGAAATGGAATAAAATGTCTTTTAGAGTCATTTGCTTGGTAAAAAGAGATCTCAAGATTTTAGAAATGGAATAAAATGTCTTTTAGAGTCATTTGCTTGGTAAAAAGAGATCTCAAGATTTTAGAAATGGAATAAAATGTCTTTTAGTCATTTGCTTGGTAAAAAGAGATCTCAAGATTTTAGAAATGGAATGAAATGTCTTTTAGAGTCATTTGCTTGGTAAAAAGAGATCTCAAGATTTTAGAATTGGAATGAAATGTCTTTTAGAGTCATTTGCTTGGTAAAAAGAGATCTCAAGATTTTTGAAATGGAATGAAATGTCTTTTAGAGTCATTTGCATGGTAAAAAGAGATCTCAAGATTTTAGAAATGGAATGAAATGTCTTTTAGAGTCATTTGCTTGGTAAAAAGAGATCTAAAGATTTTAGAAATGGAATGAAATGTCTTTTAGAGTCATTTGCTTGGTAAAAAGAGATCTGAAGATTTTAGAAATGGAATGAAATGTCTTTTAGTCATTTGCTTGGTAAAAAGAGATCTCAAGATTTTAGAAATGGAATGAAATGTCTTTTAGAGTCATTTGCTTGGTAGAAAGAGATCTCAAGATTTTAGAAATGGAATAAAATGTCTTTTAGTCATTTGCTTGGTAAAAAGAGATCTCAAGATTTTAGAAATGGAATGAAATGTCTTTTAGAGTCATTTGCTTGGTAAAAAGAGATCTCCAGATTTTAGAAATGGAATAAAATGTCTTTTAGAGTCATTTGCTTGGTAAAAAGAGATCTCAAGATTTTAGAAATGGAATAAAATGTCTTTTAGAGTCATTTGCTTGGTAAAAAGAGATCTCAAGATTTTAGAAATGGAATAAAATGTCTTTTAGTCATTTGCTTGGTAAAAAGAGATCTCAAGATTTTAGAAATGGAATAAAATGACTTTTAGAGTCATTTGCTTGGTAAAAAGAGATCTCAAGATTTTAGAAATGGAATAAAATGTCTTTTAGAGTCATTTGCTTGGTAAAAAGAGATCTCAAGATTTTAGAAATGGAATAAAATGTCTTTTAGTCATTTGCTTGTTAAAAAGAGATCTCAAGATTTTAGAAATGGAATAAAATGTCTTTTAGAGTCATTTGCTTGGTAAAAAGAGATCTCAAGATTTTAGAAATGGAATAAAATGTCTTTTAGTCATTTGCTTGGTAAAAAGAGATCTCAAGATTTTAGAAATGGAATGAAATGTCTTCTAGAGTCATTTGCTTGGTAAAAAGAGATCTCAAGATTTTAGAAATGGAATGAAATGTCTTTTAGAGTCATTTGCTTGGTAAAAAGAGATCTCAAGATTTCAGAAATGGAATGAAATGTCTTTTAGAGTCATTTGCTTGGTAAAAAGAGATCTCAAGATTTTAGAAATGGAATGAAATGTCTTTTAGAGTCATTTGCTTGGTAAAAAGAGATCTCAAGATTTTAGAAATGGAATAAAATGTCTTTTAGAGTCATTTGCTTGGTAAAAAGAGATCTCAAGATTTTAGAAATGGAATAAAATGTCTTTTAGAGTCATTTGCTTGGTAAAAAGAGATCTCAAGATTTTAGAAATGGAATGAAATGTCTTTTAGAGTCATTTGCTTGGTAAAAAGAGATCTCAAGATTTTAGAAATGGAATAAAATGTCTTTTAGAGTCATTTGCTTGGTAAAAAGAGATCTCAAGATTTTAGAAATGGAATAAAATGTCTTTTAGAGTCATTTGCTTGGTAAAAAGAGATCTCAAGATTTTAGAAATGGAATGAAATGTCTTTTAGAGCCATTTGCTTGGTAAAAAGAGATCTCAAGATTTTAGAAATGGAATAAAATGTCTTTTAGAGTCATTTGCTTGGTGAAAAGAGATCTCAAGATTTTAGAAATGGAATAAAATGTCTTTTAGAGTCATTTGCTTGGTAAAAAGAGATCTCAAGATTTTAGAAATGGAATAAAATGTCTTTTAGAGTCATTTGCTTGGTAAAAAGAGATCTCAATATTTTAGAAATGGAATAAAATGTCTTTTAGAGTCATTTGCTTGGTAAAAAGAGATCTCAAGATTTTAGAAATGGAATAAAATGTCTTTTAGAGTCATTTGCTTGGTAAAAAGAGATCTCAAGATTTTAGAAATGGAATAAAATGTCTTTTAGAATCATTTGCTTGGTGAAAAGAGATCTCAAGATTTTAGAAATGGAATGAAATGTCTTTTAGAGTCATTTGCTTGGTGAAAAGAGATCTCAAGATTTTAGAAATGGAATAAAATGTCTTTTAGTCATTTGCTTGGTAAAAAGAGATCTCAAGATTTTAGAAATGGAATAAAATGTCTTTTAGAGTCATTTGCTTGGTAAAAAGAGATATCAAGATTTTAGAAATGGAATAAAATGTCTTTTAGTCATTTGCTTGGTAAAAAGAGATCTCAAGATTTTAGAAATGGAATAAAATGTCTTTTAGAGTCATTTGCTTGGTGAAAAGAGATCTCAAGATTTTAGAAATGGAATGAAATGTCTTTTAGAGTCATTTGCTTGGTGAAAAGAGATCTCAAGATTTTAGAAATGGAATAAAATGTCTTTTAGTCATTTGCTTGGTAAAAAGAGATCTCAAGATTTTAGAAATGGAATAAAATGTCTTTTAGAGTCATTTGCTTGGTGAAAAGAGATCTCAAGATTTTAGAAATGGAATAAAATGTCTTTTAGAGTCATTTGCTTGGTAAAAAGAGATCTCAAGATTTTAGAAATGGAATAAAATGTCTTTTAGAGTCATTTGCTTGGTAAAAAGAGATCTCAAGATTTTAGAAATGGAATAAAATGTCTTTTAGAGTCATTTGCTTGGTGAAAAGAGATCTCAAGATTTTAGAAATGGAATGAAATGTCTTTTAGAGTCATTTGCTTGGTGAAAAGAGATCTCAAGATTTTAGAAATGGAATAAAATGTCTTTTAGTCATTTGCTTGGTAAAAAGAGATCTCAAGATTTTAGAAATGGAATAAAATGTCTTTTAGAGTCATTTGCTTGGTGAAAAGAGATCTCAAGATTTTAGAAATGGAATGAAATGTCTTTTAGAGTCATTTGCTTGGTGAAAAGAGATCTCAAGATTTTAGAAATGGAATAAAATGTCTTTTAGTCATTTGCTTGGTAAAAAGAGATCTCAAGATTTTAGAAATGGAATAAAATGTCTTTTAGAGTCATTTGCTTGGTAAAAAGAGATCTCAAGATTTTAGAAATGGAATAAAATGTCTTTTAGAGTCATTTGCTTGGTAAAAGGGATCTCAAGATTTTAGAAATGGAATAAAATGTCTTTTAGAGTCATTTGCTTGGTAAAAAGAGATCTCAAGATTTTAGAAATGGAATAAAATGTCTTTTAGAGTCATTTGCTTGGTAAAAAGAGATCTCAAGATTTTAGAAATGGAATAAAATGTCTTTTAGAGTCATTTGCTTGGTAAAAAGAGATCTCAAGATTTTAGAAATGGAATAAAATGTCTTTTAGTCATTTGCTTGGTAAAAAGAGATCTCAAGATTTTAGAAATGGAATAAAATGTCTTTTAGAGTCATTTGCTTGGTAAAAAGAGATCTGAAGATTTTAGAAATGGAATGAAATGTCTTTTAGAGTCATTTGCTTGGTGAAAAGAGATCTCAAGATTTTAGAAATGGAATAAAATGTCTTTTAGTCATTTGCTTGGTAAAAAGAGATCTCAAGATTTTAGAAATGGAATAAAATGTCTTTTAGAGTCATTTGCTTGGTGAAAAGAGATCTCAAGATTTTAGAAATGGAATAAAATGTCTTTTAGAGTCATTTGCTTGGTGAAAAGAGATCTCAAGATTTTAGAAATGGAATAAAATGTCTTTTAGTCATTTGCTTGGTAAAAAGAGATCTCAAGATTTTAGAAATGGAATAAAATGTCTTTTAGAGTCATTTGCTTGGTAAAAAGAGATCTCAAGATTTTAGAAATGGAATAAAATGTCTTTTAGAGTCATTTGCTTGGTAAAAAGAGATCTCAAGATTTTAGAAATGGAATAAAATGTCTTTTAGAGTCATTTGCTTGGTAAAAAGAGATCTCAAGATTTTAGAAATGGAATAAAATGTCTTTTAGAGTCATTTGCTTGGTAAAAAGAGATCTCAAGATTTTAGAAATGGAATAAAATGTCTTTTAGAGTCATTTGCTTGGTAAAAAGAGATCTCAAGATTTTAGAAATGGAATAAAATGTCTTTTAGTCATTTGCTTGGTAAAAAGAGATCTCAAGATTTTAGAAATGGAATAAAATGTCTTTTAGAGTCATTTGCTTGGTAAAAAGAGATCTGAAGATTTTAGAAATGGAATGAAATGTCTTTTAGAGTCATTTGCTTGGTGAAAAGAGATCTCAAGATTTTAGAAATGGAATAAAATGTCTTTTAGTCATTTGCTTGGTAAAAAGAGATCTCAAGATTTTAGAAATGGAATAAAATGTCTTTTAGAGTCATTTGCTTGGTGAAAAGAGATCTCAAGATTTTAGAAATGGAATAAAATGTCTTTTAGAGTCATTTGCTTGGTAAAAAGAGATCTCAAGATTTTAGAAATGGAATAAAATGTCTTTTAGAGTCATTTGCTTGGTAAAAAGAGATCTCAAGATTTTAGAAATGGAATAAAATGTCTTTTAGAGTCATTTGCTTGGTAAAAAGAGATCTCAAGATTTTAGAAATGGAATGAAATGTCTTTTAGAGTCATTTGCTTGGTAAAAAGAGATCTCAAGATTTTAGAAATGGGATAAAATGTCTTTTAGTCATTTGCTTGGTAAAAAGAGATCTCAAGATTTTAGAAATGGAATAAAATGTCTTTTAGAGTCATTTGCTTGGTAAAAAGAGATCTCAAGATTTTAGAAATGGAATGAAATGTCTTTTAGAGCCATTTGCTTGGTAAAAAGAGATCTCAAGATTTTAGAAATGGAATAAAATGTCTTTTAGAGTCATTTGCTTGGTGAAAAGAGATCTCAAGATTTTAGAAATGGAATAAAATGTCTTTTAGAGTCATTTGCTTGGTAAAAAGAGATCTCAAGATTTTAGAAATGGAATAAAATGTCTTTTAGAGTCATTTGCTTGGTAAAAAGAGATCTCAAGATTTTAGAAATGGAATAAAATGTCTTTTAGAGTCATTTGCTTGGTGAAAAGAGATCTCAAGATTTTAGAAATGGAATAAAATGTCTTTTAGAGTCATTTGCTTGGTAAAAAGAGATCTCAAGATTTTAGAAATGGAATAAAATGTCTTTTAGAGTCATTTGCTTGGTAAAAAGAGATCTCAAGATTTTAGAAATGGAATAAAATGTCTTTAATCATTTGCTTGGTAAAAAGAGATCTCAAGATTTTAGAAATGGAATAAAATGTCTTTTAGAGTCATTTGCTTGGTGAAAAGAGATCTCAAGATTTTAGAAATGGAATGAAATGTCTTTTAGAGTCATTTGCTTGGTGAAAAGAGATCTCAAGATTTTAGAAATGGAATAAAATGTCTTTTAGTCATTTGCTTGGTAAAAAGAGATCTCAAGATTTTAGAAATGGAATAAAATGTTTTTAGAGTCATTTGCTTGGTGAAAAGAGATCTCAAGATTTTAGAAATGGAATAAAATGTCTTTTAGAGTCATTTGCTTGGTAAAAAGAGATCTCAAGATTTTAGAAATGGAATAAAATGTCTTTTAGAGTCATTTGCTTGGTAAAAAGAGATCTCAAGATTTTAGAAATGGAATAAAATGTCTTTTAGAGTCATTTGCTTGGTGAAAAGAGATCTCAAGATTTTAGAAATGGAATGAAATGTCTTTTAGAGTCATTTGCTTGGTGAAAAGAGATCTCAAGATTTTAGAAATGGAATAAAATGTCTTTTAGTCATTTGCTTGGTAAAAAGAGATCTCAAGATTTTAGAAATGGAATAAAATGTCTTTTAGAGTCATTTGCTTGGTGAAAAGAGATCTCAAGATTTTAGAAATGGAATGAAATGTCTTTTAGAGTCATTTGCTTGGTGAAAAGAGATCTCAAGATTTTAGAAATGGAATAAAATGTCTTTTAGTCATTTGCTTGGTAAAAAGAGATCTCAAGATTTTAGAAATGGAATAAAATGTCTTTTAGAGTCATTTGCTTGGTAAAAAGAGATCTCAAGATTTTAGAAATGGAATAAAATGTCTTTTAGAGTCATTTGCTTGGTAAAAAGAGATCTCAAGATTTTAGAAATGGAATAAAATGTCTTTTAGAGTCATTTGCTTGGTAAAAAGAGATCTCAAGATTTTAGAAATGGAATAAAATGTCTTTTAGAGTCATTTGCTTGGTAAAAAGAGATCTCAAGATTTTAGAAATGGAATGAAATGTCTTTTAGAGCCATTTGCTTGGTAAAAAGAGATCTCAAGATTTTAGAAATGGAATAAAATGTCTTTTAGAGCCATTTGCTTGGTAAAAAGAGATCTCAAGATTTTAGAAATGGAATGAAATGTCTTTTAGAGTCATTTGCTTGGTAAAAAGAGATCTCAAGATTTTAGAAATGGAATAAAATGTCTTTTAGAGTCATTTGCTTGTTAAAAAGAGATCTCAAGATTTTAGAAATGGAATGAAATGTCTTTTAGAGCCATTTGCTTGGTAAAAAGAGATCTCAAGATTTTAGAAATGGAATAAAATGTCTTTTAGAGCCATTTGCTTGGTAAAAAGAGATCTCAAGATTTTAGAAATGGAATAAAATGTCTTTTAGTCATTTGCTTGGTAAAAAGAGATCTCAAGATTTTAGAAATGGAATGAAATGTCTTTTAGTCATTTGCTTGGTAAAAAGAGATCTCAAGATTTTAGAAATGGAATGAAATGTCTTTTAGAGTCATTTGCTTGGTAAAAAGAGATCTCAAGATTTTAGAAATGGAATAAAATGTCTTTTAGTCATTTGCTTGGTAAAAAGAGATCTCAAGATTTTAGAAATGGAATAAAATGTCTTTTAGAGTCATTTGCTTGGTAAAAAGAGATCTCAAGATTTTAGAAATGGAATGAAATGTCTTTTAGAGCCATTTGCTTGGTAAAAAGAGATCTCAAGATTTTAGAAATGGAATAAAATGTCTTTTAGAGTCATTTGCTTGGTGAAAAGAGATCTCAAGATTTTAGAAATGGAATAAAATGTCTTTTAGAGTCATTTGCTTGGTGAAAAGAGATCTCAAGATTTTAGAAATGGAATAAAATGTCTTTTAGAGTCATTTGCTTGGTAAAAAGAGATCTCAAGATTTTAGAAATGGAATAAAATGTCTTTTAGAGTCATTTGCTTGGTGAAAAGAGATCTCAAGATTTTAGAAATGGAATAAAATGTCTTTTAGAGTCATTTGCTTGGTAAAAAGAGATCTCAAGATTTTAGAAATGGAATAAAATGTCTTTTAGAGTCATTTGCTTGGTAAAAAGAGATCTCAAGATTTTAGAAATGGAATAAAATGTCTTTAATCATTTGCTTGGTAAAAAGAGATCTCAAGATTTTAGAAATGGAATAAAATGTCTTTTAGAGTCATTTGCTTGGTGAAAAGAGATCTCAAGATTTTAGAAATGGAATGAAATGTCTTTTAGAGTCATTTGCTTGGTGAAAAGAGATCTCAAGATTTTAGAAATGGAATAAAATGTCTTTTAGTCATTTGCTTGGTAAAAAGAGATCTCAAGATTTTAGAAATGGAATAAAATGTTTTTAGAGTCATTTGCTTGGTGAAAAGAGATCTCAAGATTTTAGAAATGGAATAAAATGTCTTTTAGAGTCATTTGCTTGGTAAAAAGAGATCTCAAGATTTTAGAAATGGAATAAATTGTCTTTTAGAGTCATTTGCTTGGTAAAAAGAGATCTCAAGATTTTAGAAATGGAATAAAATGTCTTTTAGAGTCATTTGCTTGGTGAAAAGAGATCTCAAGATTTTAGAAATGGAATGAAATGTCTTTTAGAGTCATTTGCTTGGTGAAAAGAGATCTCAAGATTTTAGAAATGGAATAAAATGTCTTTTAGTCATTTGCTTGGTAAAAAGAGATCTCAAGATTTTAGAAATGGAATAAAATGTCTTTTAGAGTCATTTGCTTGGTGAAAAGAGATCTCAAGATTTTAGAAATGGAATGAAATGTCTTTTAGAGTCATTTGCTTGGTGAAAAGAGATCTCAAGATTTTAGAAATGGAATAAAATGTCTTTTAGTCATTTGCTTGGTAAAAAGAGATCTCAAGATTTTAGAAATGGAATAAAATGTCTTTTAGAGTCATTTGCTTGGTAAAAAGAGATCTCAAGATTTTAGAAATGGAATAAAATGTCTTTTAGAGTCATTTGCTTGGTAAAAAGAGATCTCAAGATTTTAGAAATGGAATAAAATGTCTTTTAGAGTCATTTGCTTGGTAAAAATAGATCTCAAGATTTTAGAAATGGAATAAAATGTCTTTTAGAGTCATTTGCTTGGTAAAAAGAGATCTCAAGATTTTAGAAATGGAATGAAATGTCTTTTAGAGCCATTTGCTTGGTAAAAAGAGATCTCAAGATTTTAGAAATGGAATAAAATGTCTTTTAGAGCCATTTGCTTGGTAAAAAGAGATCTCAAGATTTTAGAAATGGAATGAAATGTCTTTTAGAGTCATTTGCTTGGTAAAAAGAGATCTCAAGATTTTAGAAATGGAATAAAATGTCTTTTAGAGTCATTTGCTTGATGAAAAGAGATCTCAAGATTTTAGAAATGGAATGAAATGTCTTTTAGAGTCATTTGCTTGGTGAAAAGAGATCTCAAGATTTTAGAAATGGAATAAAATGTCTTTTAGAGTCATTTGCTTGGTAAAAAGAGATCTCAAGATTTTAGAAATGGAATGAAATGACTTTTAGAGTCATTTGCTTGGTAAAAAGAGATCTCAAGATTTTAGAAATGGAATGAAATGTCTTTTAGAGTCATTTGCTTGGTAAAAAGAGATCTCAAGATTTGAGAAATGGAATAAAATGTCTTTTAGTCATTTGCTTGGTAAAAAGAGATCTCAAGATTTTAGAAATGGAATAAAATGTCTTTTAGAGTCATTTGCTTGGTAAAAAGAGATCTCAAGATTTTAGAAATGGAATAAAATGTCTTTTAGAGTCATTTGCTTGGTAAAAAGAGATCTCAAGATTTTAGAAATGGAATAAAATGTCTTTTAGAGTCATTTGCTTGGTAAAAAGAGATCTCAAGATTTTAGAAATGGAATAAAATGTCTTTTAGAGTCATTTGCTTGGTGAAAAGAGATCTCAAGATTTTAGAAATGGAATGAAATGTCTTTTAGAGTCATTTGCTTGGTGAAAAGAGATCTCAAGATTTTAGAAATGGAATAAAATGTCTTTTAGTCATTTGCTTGGTAAAAAGAGATCTCAAGATTTTAGAAATGGAATAAAATGTCTTTTAGAGCCATTTGCTTGGTAAAAAGAGATCTCAAGATTTTAGAAATGGAATAAAATGTCTTTTAGAGCCATTTGCTTGGTAAAAAGAGATCTCAAGATTTTAGAAATGGAATGAAATGTCTTTTAGAGTCATTTGCTTGGTAAAAAGAGATCTCAAGATTTTAGAAATGGAATAAAATGTCTTTTAGAGTCATTTGCTTGGTAAAAAGAGATCTCAAGATTTTAGAAATGGAATGAAATGTCTTTTAGAGCCATTTGCTTGGTAAAAAGAGATCTCAAGATTTTAGAAATGGAATAAAATGTCTTTTAGAGCCATTTGCTTGGTAAAAAGAGATCTCAAGATTTTAGAAATGGAATAAAATGTCTTTTAGTCATTTGCTTGGTAAAAAGAGATCTCAAGATTTTAGAAATGGAATAAAATGTCTTTTAGAGTCATTTGCTTGATGAAAAGAGATCTCAAGATTTTAGAAATGGAATGAAATGTCTTTTAGAGTCATTTGCTTGGTGAAAAGAGATCTCAAGATTTTAGAAATGGAATAAAATGTCTTTTAGAGTCATTTGCTTGGTAAAAAGAGATCTCAAGATTTTAGAAATGGAATGAAATGACTTTTAGAGTCATTTGCTTGGTAAAAAGAGATCTCAAGATTTTAGAAATGGAATGAAATGTCTTTTAGAGTCATTTGCTTGGTAAAAAGAGATCTCAAGATTTGAGAAATGGAATAAAATGTCTTTTAGTCATTTGCTTGGTAAAAAGAGATCTCAAGATTTTAGAAATGGAATAAAATGTCTTTTAGAGTCATTTGCTTGGTAAAAAGAGATCTCAAGATTTTAGAAATGGAATAAAATGTCTTTTAGAGTCATTTGCTTGGTAAAAAGAGATCTCAAGATTTTAGAAATGGAATAAAATGTCTTTTAGAGTCATTTGCTTGGTAAAAAGAGATCTCAAGATTTTAGAAATGGAATAAAATGTCTTTTAGAGTCATTTGCTTGGTGAAAAGAGATCTCAAGATTTTAGAAATGGAATGAAATGTCTTTTAGAGTCATTTGCTTGGTGAAAAGAGATCTCAAGATTTTAGAAATGGAATAAAATGTCTTTTAGTCATTTGCTTGGTAAAAAGAGATCTCAAGATTTGAGAAATGGAATAAAATGTCTTTTAGAGTCATTTGCTTGGTGAAAAGAGATCTCAAGATTTTAGAAATGGAATGAAATGTCTTTTAGAGTCATTTGCTTGGTAAAAAGAGATCTCAAGATTTTAGAAATGGAATAAAATGTCTTTTAGAGTCATTTGCTTGGTAAAAAGAGATCTCAAGATTTTAGAAATGGAATAAAATGTCTTTTAGTCATTTGCTTGGTAAAAAGAGATCTCAAGATTTTAGAAATGGAATGAAATGTCTTTTAGAGTCATTTGCTTGGTAAAAAGAGATCTCAAAATCTTAGAAATGGAATAAAATGTTTTTAGAGTCATTTGCAGCAATGGGCTGTAGGTTGTCACTGAAAATGGAGCTCCTTGATACACATCTGGACTTTTTTTTGCAGGGAGCCTTGGAGCAGTGTCTGGCGGGCAAGGGAAACGTTTTCATCATGGCATAGCATCAATGGAACAACGATATCAAAGGATTTCTAAATGAAGGAATCATAGCTGACTATTGTTTGATGTTATACAGAGATGCACCTGTGAACAAGCACTAGAGAAAATCTAAATCCAAACGCTTTTAAGTTGTAATTCAATAGAGTTTATTCTAGCCATATTTTGCACACAATAGTTTTTTTAAAAGTTTTTACAATAAATGGCCACGAAAAATGTCATATCTTTCTATATTATATTTTATGAGTACATGAATTACGTACCCAAACGTGAATACTACAAGTATTCGTAACGCAAAAATGTGACCTGATAAAGAAAAACTGATTTGATATTCGTAATCAGCGTGAAACATTGACTAAGAAAAGTAATCTTTCAACTCTGATGGTTAAAGAAAGTTTCATTTTGTTGACGAGTGTAATCGGAGAGATAGAGGGGTGGAAAGGAGGAAAGAAAAGGGGGCGAGGGACGAAGAAATGAAGGAAAATAGATAAACAGCCAATTACACACAGACACACACACACACACACACACACACACACACATACATGCACACACACACACACACACACACACACATATATATATATATATATATATATATATAAAAGGCAGGATGTGTGTGTAACGAATGCACGGCCGCAATTTTCGACGGATTTGCAACAAAATTTACATGCACATGCTCCAAGTTAGCGGGAAGGCCAAGACCGACGTTGCAACTCATATCGATAGTGGAAATAATCGATTTTTTTCATGCTTCTACGGTAGTTTTTATGTAGTTTGCAGCCATTTTCTACTGACCAGAGTGAGAGCCTATAGCTGGCTGCCACGAATAGACAGGAAGATTCTATTGGCCAGCGTCAGAGCCAACAGCTGACTGACACGAATGTTAACTAGCATACTAGCATGCAAAAAAAAATCGATAGCTGAATTCGTCACAAGTGGGAAAAATTTAAATCTGCATGGCACTTTACTCCAATTGGCTCATTCGCTTGCTTAAACTCAACGTTGATTCTGATTCCGCAGAACTGGGTTGGGTGTGAAAAAGTATTTGTTGTTAAAATTCTTTTTTCATTCGTTTTTTCCAGTTACGAGTCCTTTTTTAAAGCTGATCGTTTTGTGTTCATTTTGTTTAGTTCTTTTTTCGTAACAGATTTAATGTTTAGTATAGAGCTTAGAAAAAATTCGCAGTGTGAGATAGGAAAGAAGTAAGGCATGTAGCAACATCAGCACTGCAAAGGGAACTCCTTTAAAGGCAAGGAAGGGCAAAAATATTTTAAGTCAAGTGATAGCGATTGCTGTATGAGTCGTACGATTTTTGAATCAAGCACGGGCAACGCCGGGTCATGCTGCTAGTATATATATATATATATATATATATATATATATATATATATATATATATATATATATATATATATATATATATATATATTAATGCATGTTTCCTTAAATAATATAGACAGGTTTTGTTTATTTATTTTAAATAAGTTCCTTTCATATTGTCTGATAAGCTTAATCACATTATTGTTGAAAGACGAAAGGAAAACACCATATTGATACATGTTTAAATCCAATCTAAGCTTTCGGCTTACATAAGCCATTATCAAAGATGACAATTTCAATAAATCAAACAACACACAGACGAAACTACAATGATAGTCCGCCCTTGCTGCTTGAATAAGCTCAAAGTAACGACAAACTCGTACTTACGAGACAAGGAAGCGAAAATCGCGTCGCAGCTCGTGACGTCACACATGACCACGCGAGAGTGAAAAACGAGAAGTGTTAAGTATGGGAGGCCGTTGATATAAACCAATGGCTTCTGTTATAAATTATTGGCATTTATGAATATTTGTGGAAATTTGTTCAGATTAGGTTTCAACTGTATATAGGTTCAAGAATTTTTAGTTTTTGTTCATTGTTTTTATGAAAGCTTAGATTGGATTTAAACATGTATCAATATGGTGTTTTCCTTTCGCCTTTCAACAATAATGTGATTAAGCTTATCAGACAATATGAAAGGAACTTACTTAAGATAAATAGACAAAACCTGTCTATATTATTTAATGAAACATGCATTTATGAAAAATTGCTGCCGAAATATACACAATATATATATATATATATATATATATATATATATATATATATATATAGAGAGAGAGAGAGAGAGAGCGAGAGAAATAAAGCGAGATATGAACAGACTAAGATAGGTAAAAAATGGTTTGAACAGAGACTGATAGATATGAAAATAGATAGATAGATAGATAGATAGATAGATAATATTATGTTATAAATAATGAATACATTGAGGTAGATAGATAGAGAGAGAGAAGAGAGAGAGGGGACAGACGAGAATTTAGGATGGAAGGAAGGAAGGAAGGAAGGAAGGAAGGAAGGAAGGAAGGAAGGAAGGAAGGAAGGAAGGAAGGAAGAGATTTCTATCTTTCTATTTTTGTCTTTGTACATTTTCGCTTCTTTTTACATTGTGATATCTGTTTGCGTCTCGACCTTTCTTCTTTGTGTTTTGCTTTCATAAAAGAAAAGACATTTCCCCAACTGAAGTGAGTGTTTCCGAGCAACAGGCATCTGACACGCCATAAAATTGAAATATTGTTTTTAGTTTTTTCACGTTTGTTGGGTGGACAGGAATGTGAGTGACCGACGACGACACTATTCTGAAAGAGAAGTGACCGTTTCCGACCCAGGGTTTCGGGGTTAGCTTCAAAGAGTTTTTTTCCAAGAAGAAAAAGTCGGAAAGAAACACTTGATCCTTCCTTGTAATGTGAAAATATCATCAAATTGAAAGAAAGAAAGAAAGAAAGAAAGAAAGAAAGAAAGAAAGAAAGAAAAACGGCATTTATACTTACTTGTGAGATTGGTTTCGTGTTCTGTTTTTTAGGAGACATCGGCATTTCTTTCTTTCTTTCTTTCTTTCTTTCTTTCTTTCTTTCTTTCTTTCTTTCTTTCTATCTATCTATCTATCTATCTATCTATCTATCTATCTATCTATCTATCTATCTCATACTGTTCATTATCTATCTATCTATCTATCTATCTATCTATCTATCTATCTATCTATCTATCTCATACTGTTCATTATCTATCTATCTATCTATCTATCTATCTATCTATCTATCTATCTCATACTGTTCATTATCTATCTATCTATCTATCTATCTATCTATCTCATACTGTTCATTATCTATCTATCTATCTATCTATCTATCTATCTATCTATTTCATACTGTTCATTATCTATCTATCTATCTATCTATCTATCTATCTATCTATCTATCTATCTATCTATCTATCTATCTATCTATGACATGATGGTCATTATCTATCTATCTATCTATCTATCTATCTATCTATCTATCTATCTATCTATCTATCTATCTATCTATCTATCTATCTATCCCAATCTCTTCATATCTATCAAAATGTATCTAACTTTTCTATTTCTTCATCAATTTTTGGAAAAATGTCCACATTGTTTCTTTCTTTCCTAAATTTTAAAATGTTCTCTAGCTTTCAGTCATTTTTTCTTTTGTTGCTTTCACTAATTTAAAAAAAAAATTATCAGTTTAATTTTTTCTATCCAAATCTTTGCAAGAAAATCCTTTGGTTTCATTCATTCTTCCTTTCTTTCACAAGATTTTTGAGAAATTATGTCGATTTCATTCATTTTTTTTATTTGTTTTTCCACTAACTTAACAAATTCTCTGTCTTTTTCTTTCTTTTTCCCTAATTAAAAAATATGTCCGTCTCTTTCTTTCTTTCTATCTTTTTCCCTAATTTAAAAAAAATTCTGTTTTTTTCTTTCTTTTTCCCTAATTTAAAAAAAATATTTTAGTTTCTTTTTTCTTTCTTTCTTTTTCAGTAATTTTTAAAAAAATTCTCTGTCTCTTTCTTTCTTTCTTTCTTTCTTTTTCAGTAATTTAAAAAAAATTCTCTGTCTCTTTCTTTCTTTTTTCTTTCTTTTTCCCTAATTTAAAAAAAATATTTTAGTTTCTTTCTTCCTTTCTTTCTCTTTCTTTTTCTTTCTTTCTTTCTTTCTTTCTTTTTCAGTAATTTAATAATAATTCTCTCATGTTATTTTCTGTTTTTCTTTCTTTTTGCCAAAGTTTAAAAAAATACACTCAGTCTCTTTCTTTCTTTTTTCTTTCTTTTTCACTAATTTAAAAAAATATTTTAGTTTCTTTCTTCCTTTCTTTCTTCCTTTCTTTCTTTTTTCTTTCTTTTTCCCTAATTTAAAAAAAATTCTCTCAGTTTCTTTTTTCTTTCTTTTTCCCTAATTTAAAAAAAATATTTTAGTTTCTTTCTTTCTTTCTTTTTCAGTAATTTTAAAAAAAATTCTCTGTCTCTTTCTTTCTTTTTCTTTCTTTCTTTCATTCTTTCTTTTTCAGTAATTTAAAAATACTTCTCTCATGTTATTTTCTGTTTTTCTTTCTTTTTGCCAAAGTTTTAAAAAATTCACTCAGTCTCTTTCTTTCTTTTTTATTTCTTTTTCACTGATTTAAAAAAAATTCTCTCAGTTTCTTTTTTTTCTTTTTCCCTAATTTAAAAAAAAAATAGTTTCTTTCTTACTTTTCACTGCTTTTTAAAAAAATTATCTCAGACTTTTTCTTTCTTTTTTCCTCATTAAAAAAAAGTTATCTCGATCTCTTTCTTTTCTTCTTTCTTTCTTTTACTAATTTTCCAAAATTCTCACGGTTTCATTTATTCTTTCACTCATTTTGAAAGATTCTGTTTCATTCATTCTCTGACTAAGCATCATTTTAAGTACTTTATCAATAGATTCTGTAATTCCAAACTGTTGTCTTTACATCTAGAATTCTCTCTCTCCCCATAGCGCCACCCATCTCAAAACCTCTTAACCTTTATACAATTTAAATCAACTAAAAATAACCCATCATGACAACATGAGTCAACATTTTCACAAACTGATGACCTAAGTCTCACACTTCTTGGTACCATGACCAACAAACTGACAAGAATTGAAAAAAACAACTCATCCTTTTAAATGAAAATGGCCGACATTTTCTTTTCATGTCGCTAAAGTGGAAAACTACTCATTGTTTACTTGCAAAATGCACAAGAGACGGACGAGATGTACTGCGAAGCTAATACCTCCTATTCATTTCCACAGAAGTTCCAACAAATACAGGATGCACAATGACACCATTAGATAAAAGAAGAATCTCTTTTTACATAATCACCAACATTATCTATGTACTTTCGAGGTGTTCTTTTTGTGAGTTGGCAGATGTGCAGGGCCGCCCAGGACATGGCTTGTCACACACATCGGTGTCTCAATTACTGAAATGCATTACGAACAACCTCGGCTCACATCTACTGTTTGTTTTGATATAATTCAGCACTTATCTGGGAATGTCAAAAGGTGAAATTAATACCTTTCCCAAGGGTATTAGCACGTAAGTAAATGTAATGGATTCGACTGGAATTCGAACTCGGCTCTCCGATTCCTCAATCCGAGCTGCTATTCACTACTCTTTTACGTGTCTCTTTTACGGGTGGTATATTGATCCGCAAACAGATATTGATTGACGAAAGTACAAACTATTGCCAAGTTTATTTTTACTACAGAAAAAAATAATAACTGTAAAGTACGTTTGGCAAAAAAAAAAAAATAAAATAACTCAGCAACCTCATGCAGATGCTGAGAATAGCGATGTCCTGAGAAGGGCGGCTTATTGCATATCATTGGCAAGGATGGCTGGAGTAGGAAGCCAGTTGGAGCAAGCTGTTGCTGGAGGCCTTCTGGAAATGATAATGGCTGGTTAGCTGGAACTGCTGCTGATGGTCTGCTGTCGGCCGCAGCCCTGGGATGGTTGCCGGCTGCTACTGGAACAGATACTACACTTTGATCCTAATCATCAGGGCAGTGGAACGCATGGGTATTTGCCCAGAGCCCACCCACTGGGGCGAGATGCGACATAAGGGTAGTTATTAAACGTAGGAACCCGAGCGTACACTCGGGTCATTTATCAAAATATTGGTCAATTTTTACCAATGTAAAAAAATTACCTGCCCGGGATCGGGCACAAACATTGTCTTAGCTGGTCGTGGCAACGGAACAGATACTACAATATGACCATAGTCTCTGTAGCGCGTGAGTATTTACCCATGTGTCCCCACTGATCCGACACATGGTTAGTTGTTTAATGTGGGGTACTCGAGCGCGTACCCACGAGTCAGTGGACAGAATATTGGTCAATTTTTACCCAGCCACCTCTTGCGCGGTATCGGGCACAAAGCTTGACTTAGGTGGTCATGGCCGCGAAACAGATACTACAATATAATCATAGCCTCTGCGTGTGGGTATTTACCCAGAGACACCACACCTACAATATGAGCATAGTCTCTGGACCGCGTAGGCATTTACCTATGTCACAACACCGAGATGGGATGCGACACAAGGTAGTTGTTTAATGTGGGGCACCTGAGCGGGTACAGTGGATGAAATATTGGTAAATTTTTACCCAGCACGCTCGGAACAGATACTACCATATGATCATAGCATCTGACCGCGGCAATTGTGGGTATTTACCCGGAGCCCCTTAACTGGAGCGGGATGCGACACAAGGTCAGTTGTTTTATGTGGGATACTCGAGCGTGTACACTCGGGTCATTGGTCAATTTTTACCCATCCATCGCTTGTGCGGGATCGGTCACAAAGTTTGTCTTATCTAGTCAGGGCTGCAGAACAGATACTACCATATGATCATAGCATCTAACCGCGGCGCGCGTGGGTATTTACACAGATCTCCCAACTATGTTAGGGGATACGAGAGGTCAGTTGGAGAACTTGGGAAACCCGAGTGCGTACATTCGGGTGATTGGTCAAAATATTGGTCTGTTTGTACCCAGCCACCGCTTGTGCGGTATAGCCGCGGAACAGATACTACAATATGATCATAGCCTCTGAAACGCGGAGCGCGTGGGTATTTACCCAGAGCAATCCCCCCCCCCCCACATACACACAGACACACTGGGACGGTATGCGACCTAAGGTCAGTTGTCACTGGACAGCGGGACGCGTGGGCATTTTACCCATGTCAGACCACCAAAATGGGATGCGACACAAGGTCAGTTGTTTAACGTGGGATAGTCGAGCGCGTACACTCGAGTCAGTGGACGAAGTATTGGTCAGATTTTACCCAGCTGGCACGGAACAGATACTATCATATGATCATAACAGCTGACTGCGGCAAATGTGGGTATTTACTCAGAGCCCCTTCACTAGCGCGTACACTCTGGTCATTGGTCAATTTTTATCCATCTATCGCTTGTGCGGGATCGGTCACAAAGCTTGTCTTAGCTGGTCAGAGATGCAGAATAGATACTATAGTATGATCATAGCATCTAACCGCGGTGCGCGTGGGTATTTACCCAGACCTCCCCACTATGTTAGAACATGCGAGAGAAATTCAGGGAACCCGAACTATGGGGAACCCGAGCGCGTACACTCGGGTTATTGGTCAAAATATTGGTCAATTTGTAACCAGCCACCACTTGCGCAGTATAGTGCACAAAGCTTGACTTAACTGGTCACAGCCGTGGAACAGATATTACAATATTACAATATGATCATAACCTCTGGACCGCGGAGCCCGTGGGTATTTACCCAGAGCAATCCCCACCCCAACACTGGGATGGTATGCGACCCAAGGTCAGTTGTCTTTGGACTGCAGAGCGCGTGGGCATTAATCCATGTCTCACCACTGAGATGGGATGCGACACTAGGGCAGTTATTTAACGTGGTGAACCCGAGCGTACACTTAGGTCATTTATCAAAATATTGCTCAATTTTTACGCAACCTCCGCTTACGCGGGGATCGGGCACAAAGCTTGTCTTCGCTGGTCGTGGCCATAGGCAGATACTACATAGCATTTGACCGCGGGGCGCTTGGCTATTTACCCATGTTTCCCCACTGGGACAGGATGCGACACAAGGTCAGTTGTTTAACGTGGAGTACACTCGGGTCACTGGTCAAAATATTGGTTAATATGATCATAGCATCCTACCGCGGCGCGCGTCTGTTTTTGCTGCTTCTGAGGAACGTCTTTATATTCTGAACCAATATCCTCTTTATATCCTCTTTATATCCTGAACCAATATCCTCTTTATATACTGAACCAATATCCTCTTTATATCCCCGTCCTGGGTATGACGTTAAACTGCATCCGAGTCCTGGGTAAGACGATAAACTACATCCAACAGCAAGGCATCTGATCAGGAGGTTTTGAGGAGCGTGGAACCACCTCTTAATTGTTGATGTTCCCAGGTCCACCCTGACCCGGGGTGGTAGCACCTGTTAGGGTCCCAGCTATGGGAAAATAGTGAAATCCCAAGGTGTGTCCGCGTCCTGGGTATGACGATAAACTACATCCGCGTCCTGGGTATGACAATAAACTACATCCGCGTCCTGGGTATGACGATAAACTACGTCCAACCAAAAGGCTGTCGATCCGATCAATCGGCTTGTCATGTCATGACCCATCACATCTAACCCATCCCAAAACAACTACAACTTACAATTAACTTTCCCTCCCAAACCCTACACTAAATATACTAACACCTTACCCCTAAAATGTGATAGGAAACAATGATATTGCCAGCTATACATTTTTGAAACGATGATGTTGCCAGCTATACGTTTTTGAAACGATGATGTTGCCAGCTATACGTTTTTGAAACAATGATGTTGCCAGCTATACGTTTTTGAAACAATGATGTTGCCAGAGATACATTTTTTTGAAACAATGATGTTGCCAGGGATACATTTTTTTGAAACAATGATGTTGCCAGGGATACATTTTTTTGAAACAATGATGTTGCCAGGGATAAATTTTTTTGAAACAATGATGTTGCCAGGGATACATTTTTTTGAAACAATGATGTTGCCAGCTATACGTTTTTGAAACAGTTGCCAGCTATACGTTTTTGAAACAATGATGTTGCCAACTATACGTTTTTCATATATCTAGTAAATACTGGATCTGGCATTAAATAACCCATAGTGGTTGATATGCCATAAAACTCCAAACACACAAATCTTTATATCCTGAACCAATATCCTCGTTATAACCTGAACCAATATCCTCGTTATAACCTGAACCAATATCCTCTTTAGATCCTAAACCAATATCCTCGTTATAACATGAACCAATATCCTCTTTATATCCTAAACCAATATCCTCTTTATAACCTGAACCAATATCCTCTTTATATCCTAAACCAATATCCTCTTTATAACCTGAACCAATATCCTCTTTATATCCAGAACCAATCTTACAACAAGGCTGGTTAAGCCTTTTCTTTCATTTTTTTCAAACATGTGGGAGTGCCTCAGGATACGACAGACATACCTATATTTCATTGCTTCGTTATCTAATTTTATCGGCATGTCACTAATGACGTAATAGTTGATCATTAATTTATATTCGTAAGAGATTTCTTTGTTTCAAAAAAAGCACATATATCCACTTGGGCAACCTCGGGCGGTGTAATGGTTAGCAAGCTTGTCTCGCTAGAACAATTAAACCTGAGTAGTGAGTTCGATCCTCACTGGGTGTCCCATACTTTCGGCCTTGCGCCACATCTAAGCTACGCTTGGAAAATCACTATATCTTAACCACTTGACTGGAATTTGATAACCGACTTTCTTAGAACTATTCTTCAGAATAGTCGCAGTGTGTTAAGGCAGCCTTATACTATGAGAACACTTGCAGCTGACAAATGGCACCCTACTCGATATCTGATCCGTATCGGCCGAGTCACTGTGGAGAAGAGATATGATGTTCAAAGACCCAAAACCCCTAATTATCCACGGCTAAAAATATCGCTGATGATGTCTGCCAAAGCACGAAACTGATGTATTTCACGAAATTCGTATAACTCCACCGTTTTTATAGGAGTCACGGTGGAGTAATGGATAGCGGCTCGGACTGAGGAATTGGAGAGTTTGAATTCCAGTCAATTCCATTCACTTACGGGCTAATTGGGAAAGGTATGCATCCTCTACTTCTCCCCCCCGCCAGAAAATGGAAAACGGGAAAAAACCTTCCTCGTCAGTCATGTATCGAAAGATACATGATCGCCTAAGCGTGTATCACGCATGGCACATAACTGATTGATATTCACTTACGTGCTAATACCTTTGGGAAAGGCATGAATCCTCTTCTTCTCCCTCCCAGCTATGGGTAAAGAGCAGGACAGACCGGGTTCTATAGCCTTGGATGGCAACTGGTCTACCGCAGAAAGAAATAGCAAGATACTGCGGGGAGAAAAAATTTGCCTCGTCAGTCATGTATCGAAAGATACATGATCGCCTAAGCGTGTATCACGCATGGCCCATAACTGACTGAATAATTAAAGCAGTTCCAAAAATGTAATCTTTGGCATTACATAATATGAAATTTGAATGAGAAAATATCTAAAATAATTTTGAAAATTTCTATTTGGCCATGTTTCGTCGATTAATCGGTGATCAGAAATCTGACATTTATTCCAATAAAATCGTTAAGCACCGAGACGCTTAATTCTTGCTTTAAGTGTCTCTTTTCATTAGCTTGCTCGGAAAATAATATCCGATATTGGAATAAGCCTTTTAATTTTTTTTTTTTTTAAGCGTATCACCCCGAGCAAGGCTGGAGGCCACTATCACGCAAGTGGTTATAGAAGGGTTGGAGGAAGAGCAGATAGGAGTGGTAAAGGAGAGGATGTGGAGAAAGAGAAAGACAGTGGATCGATCAAGGCAAGGGGGTTAAAGAAGATTTGGAGCGAGAGCAGATAGGAATGAAAGGTGAAAGGATGTGGAGAAGGGAAGTGGATAGATCAAGGCAACTGGAGATGTCGATTGACGTTACACTTAAATAGTTGGAGATTGTATTTGTCAGGGAAACAGTAATAGGGAAGGGAGTTCCACAGGCGAGATGTTAATTGTGTTCAAATATGTTTTTATAATGGTGATTAAGTTGTCCTCTGTTAATTTTATATCAATCAATTTCAGAATGTTGTTCCCAAATACGTGACGGACCCTGTGTAAACACTGGAAAATAGTATTAAGTTATTCGGAAAATAATGTTCGATTTTATAATAAACCTTTTGTATTATAATATATTGTAATAGCTGCACAAAAATATATTACTGATTCGTAATGATTAATTAATTTTATATCATTAAATTGCAGAATTTAATTATCACATATATGACGCACCCTGCGTATACACTGGAAATGGTATTAGGTTGTTCGGAAAATGATCGCCGATTTTAGAATGAACCCTTTAATCGTTTTGTAATATACAGAATTTCTTCGGGTTACGTTGGATCCGACGTACGGCGTTTCGTGGTTACGGCGTCATCTCCCATAAAATAATACGTCGTCACTTGGTGCTATACGAGGAAGATGGCGTTGTTTCTTCACCGGATATACGCCATATTGGATTGTGCTACATTCATTTTCTCACGTTTGAGTTTTTTTACTTTTTGCCTTTCATTATGGATCCCAAGCATAAGGCAGACACGTGGCTGCTTATGTAGGTGAGGTCCGACATACGTCGAAAATGTAGGTGAGGTCCGACATACGTCGAAAGTGTAGGTGAGTTCCGACATACGTCGAAAATCAGGTTACGTTGTATCGTAGGAACTGATCTCAGACGTAAATCGGAGGCCCTCTATATTAATCATGTTCTGATATATTATTACAATAGTCACGCAAAAATATATTATTCATTCCTAATAATTAAATTTTGTTAATTTTATATCAGCCTCTTTCAGAATTTAACTTGAAATCATTATACACCTCTCCTGTTGGATAACACAATTGTACTACGGCAAGATTATGGTGACTGTCCAGTGGTCTGACTTTGGCTTCATTCTAAGTATGTATCTTTATATTTGTGTGCATGTATATATATATATATATATATATATATATATATATATATATATATATATATATATATATATATATATATATATATAAACAAATGCTTGGAGGTACAAAATCTATATACTATTTTAAAAACAAGGAATTTATTAATGGTAATAGTCCCTAAGGCCCTTTCGTCCAACATCTCATCAGGAGAAAATCGTTGGAAAAATTGATAAATTAAGCGAAAAGAACAGCAACGAAAATGAAGAGCAAAAAAAAGGTGGGTCGGAAACACGCTAAAATCAATAAAGTATAAGTATATATACTTATAACGAGGGGAAGGGAAATTGCATGTAAATAATTAGCGAGGGACAGTTAAAATAACCCAACAAATTAAGGGACTTCACAAAATCCTTCTGCCGGCAAAGAGAAGGTTTCCGTAATCCCATGCAGATTGATTCCAAAATCTTTAAATGATTGTTGGAACCAGCTATGTGAATAATTTTGAACCACTGTTTCGTATACGACTTGGCACAGGCTATATATATATATATATATATATATATATATATATATATATATATATATATATATATATATATATATATACTATCTATATTTCTCATGTTGTCTGTGTGTCTGTCGTGGGCGTTGTTACCTCGCCCAGGCCGCATTTCTCCCCCGGTTTCGATGCGGTTTTCACCACAAGTTTTCAAATGGCTGCCGTAAGGATATGACGGAGCCCGATTTTTGAGTTCGGACCCAGGTTCCGAAAAAATCGATAATCGAAAAAATCTGCTTACAGAAGGAATGATCGCATTTCAACCAAATTTGACACCCTCTTAGAGTCTACCATTAGAAGTGTTGTCCAGAAGTTTATTGACCACGGCCCCCTAAACAGCGCGGAAAATCGATAAAACCCAATAACAGATACGCCCAGATTGCGCCTAAACCGCATGTCGGTTTTTAGCGAAAACCGACAGGATTTATGAGGAGGCCATTGGGAGTCACCATGTGAAGTTTCAACTCTGAGCGCCCCCCAAACAGAGTGCAAATCGACAATATTAGAAATGTTTTTCCGGTTGGGTATTTCCTAAATGCAGATCATGGTCACGCTATGCGCGAGAAGAAACAAGTCGGTGTGTGCAGTAGAGTGGAAGAAAACATTTGATCTCAAATTCTGGAATGGGTGCAGGGCCATTGAAATTCGGCTTTTTTATCCCTGCTACCAGGTCTGACTTTGAGCCACAAATAACATATTCGACTTTGTCAACACTTTTGCTTTAATCGTCGCATCGTACCAAAATAAGCACTTCCTTTATTCGCGTCTTTACTGAAAAAAACCCGCATACGTGCTGAGTGAAAATGGTTCCGCCCTCAGCAGTCCATTTTCCAATTCTTTAAACCTTTTCCCCTAGCCCAGACCGCATCCCAGACCTGACGAGGAGTTTTTGCGCTAAAACAGCAGGGCTTCCTCCCAATCCATTTCAAAGCTAATGTCGGCAAACGGTTAGCGGCTTTTCGTTGTCGCACAAACCAAACGAGCAAACGCTTCATTGAAGCTCCTTGCATTCTCATCACCAGCATCACGTGCGTTAGAGCCAAGCTGCATATGTAGCAGGCAGCTTGACCCCGTTTACGGCCAAGCCTTGCGCTTGCCAAATCATGCGCGCGTGCGTGAATGCGCGCTAGCATCTTCCATTTTGCGTGAGCTCATTCATTGGTCTAAGTCATGGCCATTGTCCAGGCTACACCAATCAATGACAAGTCACGCTCCCTTTAAATACCTTCAGCGCGGCTGCATCCGCACTCACGTCTTGATTTGATCACCATTAACGCACCTGTCCTTGGATTAATTGACAGCTTCATGCTACCGCAAGTTACCTATTTGCTTAAACGTTTGCATTACCCATTTTATCTCCGCGTGCTGCCTCTACTGCGCAGCCCAGTCCATCTTAGCGTTCCATACCTATTTCTACCTTTTCGTAGTTCAGTTTTTCTATTAGACAGTTAACTGCTGCCGCAAGTTACTTATTTACTCAATCGTTTGTCCAACCTATTTTACCTCCACATTACAGTTTTCACTGTAAGTTGAAGTGTACTGCCTTTACTACGCGGCCCAGTACACCTCAGTACTTCACTGCCTATTTGCTTAAACGTTTGCATTACCCATTTTATCTCCGCGTGCTGCCTTTACTGCGCAGCCCAGTCCATCTTAGCGTTCCATACCTATTTCTACCTTTTCGTAGTTCAGTTTTGCTATTAGACAGTTAACTGCTGTCGCAAGTTACTTCTCTTCTGCCTTTACTAAGCGGCCCAGTACACCTCAATGTTTCACTACTTTTTAACCTTCAACGCTTCAACGTTTCAACGTTTTGGTTGTGTAACCTCTTCTTACAGCGACGTTTTCGTGCTGCCAGAAAGCACGGTCCATAGCTAGGAGAAGCTTTTTCCATACCGCTCCACTGCATTTTTAGTTTTCGTATACAACGAGGTTGCACCGCTTCAGCTTCGGCATCAACTTCTATTCGCATTCTTACACATCATTTCTACAACCCTTCAAATGGCTCCTACACGACGAACATCCACACGTCGGCAACTGAAGACCCCTAACACCGTTAACGTTATACATGCAGAACAGGCGACTGCGGAGGAACACATAATAACTCTGGTTACAGATGATCATATAGCGTCTACTTCAACCTCTGCTTTGCACTCTTCTGCGTGCCGTGGCGATGACCAACCCGGCAGCTCTGCAAAGGCTGCAAAAACACCCAGGCGAGGCAACTTTAGCAGGCGTTCTAAAAAGCCTCGCCAGCTAAAGGGAAACGGGAGCAGGATTCCATTGAGTGTGCCTCCTTGGGGGAGAAGCGGCTGGCATCTACTTCAACCTCTTCTTTGCACTCTTCTGAGTGCCGTGGCGATGACCGACGCGGCAGCTTTGCTAAGCGTGCCAAAATACCATGGCGAGGCAACCTGAGCAGGCGTTCTAAAAGAGCCTCTGCGGCAAAGAGAAAGCGGAAGGAGGAAACCGATGTAGAGGCCTCTTTGAGGCTTTCCCGTCAATCTCAACGGAGGCAGTATGTTTTGTCACATGCAACGCTTGGTGAGCGTAACTACCGTTTGTACTGCAAATCAGTTTACACATATTCGTTGAAAAGTAAGAGGAAACTACCTAAACGTACGATTTTTGAATCAAGCACGGGCAACGCCGGGCCATGCTGCTAGTATAATAATAATAATAATAATAATAATAATAATAATAATAATAATAATAATAATAATAATAATAATAATAATATATATTGTAATAGTTACACAAAAAATATATTACTCATTCCTAATAATTAAAGTGTCCCTTTTGTTAATTGTATTTCATCCTCTTTCAGAATTTAGCTTGAAATCATTATACACCTCTCATCTTGGATATCAAAAATTGTACTAATGCAAGATTATGGTGACTGTCCAGTGGTCTGACTTTGGCTTCAGTATAAGTATGTACCTTTATATATATATATATATATATATATATATATATATATATATATATATATATAATAATAATAATATAATATATATTATAATAGTTACGCAAAAAATATTAGGTTGGTGCAAAAATAATGTCGTTTTTTGACATGATCTTGAACGTCAAAAAACGACATTATTTTTGCACCAACCTAATACATTACTAATTCCTAATGATTAAAGTGTGCTCTTTGTTAATTTTTATATCAGTCTCTTTCAGGATTTAACTTAAAATATATCCGTCATCATGAACATGAAAAAAGAAGAGATGCGTTTACTCTTTTGCATGAATTCAATCTTGGTCATAATGATCCTGAAACTGCTGCCAGCATTAACAGCATTGTAATATTAATAAAATGTATAATATTTGCCAGAATTTCAAAACATACTATTCAAGAATGTAAACATTGGTTTATAGTCGTTTGTGTTTTTAAACAATTCATTCTTTAGATACAAGTCTTGTTGTCTGACATTTTGTTTTTAATTCAACCTCAACTAGATGAATATGTTAAAGTCATGTTTATTATTTGTTTGCGTTCCTGTCAATTCATTCGACAAATACAAGTACTATAGTCTGACCTACTTTTAATTCAGCCTATGATTTGTCGATTTTTTTACGGCTCATGAACCTTCCCTAACTTACTGAAAGTCGAAACATATTTTTGATTGTAAGAATAATATTTTAGAATAAATATTGCAATAATTTTTTTTTCGAAGTCAATCCTATATAACAGGCATGTCAAACTCAGGCTATATAGAGGGTTGCATCGGCGATATCTGTAGCCTCGAGGGCCGCACCTGCTTACAACCATACATTAATCACAGCTAGTGGTAACTAAACTTTAAATAGAAAATACTTATAATACAAGGTAGTACAATTTAATCATTTCTATGTTGTCCTGATGAGTGACATCACTTTAGACAAACTATTCTCGATATATCAGGTTTGAAATGTCTGTATAGATCTCACTTTGACAAATGTTCATCAGTCAATCTGGTTCTGTGAGACGTTTTTGTGGTCTTCATAAACGAAAATAACTGCTCACAGACATATGTGGAACCAAACATCGCCTTCGTGGCAAACTTTCTGAAGTCCTTAACTGTCTGAGGAAGATATGAAAAAAGTTCGGTTAGCCCCTACTTCTAGATACTTTCAACAAAACTTCTCGATATACCATGACTATAGAAACCTTTGCGAGGGCCGCCAAGATGCATGTAAAAGGCCGCATGCGGTCCGCCAGTTTGACACACCTGCTATATGATATAGGTAGTATTTAGGCAAATTTAAAAATTCTGAATAGGAAAGTATAGGCCAGGAAGTGGTCAAGAAGCTGGCAGCTTGCATTGAGCCCCTAATAATATATGTCCATCAATATTGTTGTCTCAATGATCTAAGGTTGAATGGTTAGCATTTCTCATGTCAATAGTTGTGGTTAGAATGACGGCATGGAACATACAACTGAAGGGAATCTATGCCTTTTCTCATCAAAATGGGGCGTCTAATTGCTGATTTTTTTTAGCTCCAAACTTTCCATCCAGATGGGAAATCTTTGGCCCATTTTCAACTTTAACGGACCAATTTTCTTTTTGTTTTTCATCCCTGAAGACCACTGTTATTTTCCATAACATGTTATTTGCCATTAGCGATCGTATCACTTTTTTTATGGGAGTAGAGTTTCCACCTACGAAAAGTACATACTTTTCCCAAACACAGAAAGAAAGGAAGAATCCAGACCCTTTCCTACTTTTCCAAATGCAAGTGCTGCTATTTAACCCATATATGGAGAGGAGAGGTGAATTCATACCTTTCCTAAGGATATTTGAGCGTAAGAGAATGTAACGAACTCGACTGGAATTCGAACTCGGATCTTCGATTTTAAAATCTGAGCCATTATCCATTACACCACCCGCACATCTATTAATTCAGCCTAAATTTGACTAGAATTTTATTACTATTTGCCATTTGCGTTTTGTAGAGAAATGTGACTCCACAGGTTTGTATGGAATGAGGTGAGGTTGAAAATTTTGGAAGAAATTGAAGTTAGCATCTTCAGAGGGAATACATTTCAATATGTGGCGGAACTTGACATGTACATTTTTATGTGAAATATAACAATGCAAAACAAGAGAAATTTTGAAATTTGATATCATTTCAGATGTAAATATCTGGTTAACTACATAGTCTAGGCAAACGAAACAGTCTTATCCTTCTTTACGGCAGCGAATGTTGGACGATTTCCTCAAAAATGAAGAAGAGACTCGAGGCGACGGAGTGCATGGTCGTCAGTAAGAGGATGAGCCCGGTGTGAAGGTCGGGGACACTAGAATCAAGCAGACGCGGAAGTTTAAATACCTGGCAAGCGTCTTGACAGAGGACAGTAAGTGTGACATTGAGATCCGTAGGCGTATTGGGATGGCCAGGGACACATTCCAAAAGCTGGGCAGAGTAGTGCGAGACACGAGGATTTCTTTGGTAACAAAGAAAAGAATACTGAACTGTTACGTGACATCTGTCCTTCTTTACAGCAGCGAATGTTGGACGATTTCCTTAAAGATGAAGAAGAGACTCGAGGCGACAGAGATGTGGTTCTACAGAAGGATGCTAAGGATATCATGGACCGAGCGTGTGAGCAACGATGAGATCTTAGAGAGGTTGCAAACAAGGAGGAGGCTTATACTTAATATAAGGAAGAGGCAGCTGAAGTTTCTGGGACAAATAATGAGGAAGAAGGGCCTGGAGAATCTGATACTCACGGGTCGTATAGAGAGAAAGAGAGACAAGGGAAAACAACGTGTGACATACCTAGCGGTCTTAAGAAAGTGGATGACAGATCGTGGTCTGGGTGAGGAAGCAGAGGGAAGGAGCTTACAGAGAGCTGTAAGGGATAGAGGGGAGAGCCATGATCGCCTACGCCCTGAAAGGACATGGTACATAAAAAAGAAAGAAAAGATGTAAATATCTGATTAACTAAATAGTCTAGGCAAATGAAACTAAACAGTCTTATTGTTGAGCAAAATAAGATTTATTTATCTAAATTTAAATGAGAAATTCAAATGTATGTAGATTTCATGAAGGGTTTCTACAAGTTTTCAATGTCGGCACCCGCCCGTGACACGGCACACGTCAAGTCGATAGTCCAAATTACCTCTTTGCACTCTGTCCAAACTTGCATTGCTGCTGATGCGTTGTTAGCGAGTTTTCTCGCAAATGTACGTTGCGCAGTCTTTTTCGACTGTGTTTGAGCAAACTCAAAACGCTTTTTCATTTTCCACCGAATGGCAGTTCTTTACTTGTCAGTGAAAAAGCATAAAACATTTACCAAAGAACTTTGAATTGTTTCTACAGATTCGGTTAAAACTTGAGCTCATTCGAAAGGGAATTGTTGAAGTTAGATTATGAAATGATATCGTTTTTTCAGAAAATAAACTCTACGTCTAATACTAAACAAATATAAATAGATAGATATTAAATAGACTCCCAAATTCTTGCTTGACAAGGAAGCGGGTCCGGACACCTTAACTCTTCATAACTTAAAAAATTATGTTAGGGGTCTCGTCTCTCGCTTTTGAAACATGAGAACTCTTATGTAGCGGAGGAATCATATTTTTAAAAACTAAAAATATTATTATAATATATTATATATATATATATATATATATATATATATATATATATATATATATATATATTTGGCTGATTGCCATTTGTTTACATTTGTAAAAACAATACGCTAGACTTAGTTGTGTAACTCTACCGAGTGAAGATAGCTCTAGCTGACACAAAATTAGTTGTGTTTCAATCCTGTTTTGAGGCATTCGGAAGTCTAGTCGCACTGAGGAGCTGTGATGCAGCGAAACAGTACTGTCTGTGAATGACATAATTTAGCTCTTGAAAATACATTTCAATTGAGCACTGTTGAGTGATAAGCTAATTCTATAAACAACAGCCACCTGCACTAATGCAAAGCTCTTCAGTAAAATGAATGGAGCACTTTGGTTGATTGGCATTTGTTTACATTTTTAAAAACAATACGCTAGATTTAGTTGTGTAACTCTACCGAGTGAAGATAGCTCTGGCTGACACAAAATTAGTTGTTTCAATCCTGGTTTGAGGCATTCGGAAGTCTAGTCGCACTGAGGAGCTGTGATACAGCGAAACAGTACTGTCTGTGAATGACATAATTTAGCTCTTGAAAATACATTTCAATTGAGCACTGTTGAGTGATAAGCTAATTCTATAAACAACAGCCACCTGCACTAATGCAAAGCTCTTCAGTAAAATGAATGGAGCACTTTGGTTGATTGGCATTTGTTTACATTTTTAAAAACAATACGCTAGATTTAGTTGTGTAACTCTACCGAGTGAAGATAGCTCTGGCTGACACAAAATTAGTTGTTTCAATCCTGGTTTGAAGCATTCGGATGTCTAGTCGCACTGAGGAGCTGTGATGCAGCGAAACAGTACTGTCTGTGAATGACATAATTTAGCTCTTGAAAATACATTTTTATTGACCACTGTTGAGTGATAAGCTAATTCTATAAACAACAGCCACCTGCACTAATGCAAAGCTCTTCAGTAAAATGAATGGAGCACTTTGGTTGATTGGCATTTGTTTACATTTTTAAAAACAATACGCTAGATTTAGTTGTGTAACTCTACCGAGTGAAGATAGCTCTGGCTGACACAACATTAGTTGTTTCAATCCTGGTTTGAAGCATTCGGAAGTCTAGTCGCACTGAGGAGCTGTGATGCAGCGAAACAGTACTGTCTGTGAATGACATAATTTAGCTCTTGAAAATACATTTCAATTGAGCACTGTTGAGTGATAAGCTAATTCTATAAACAACAGCCACCTGCACTAATGCAAAGCTCTTCAGTAAAATGAATGGAGCACTTTGGTTGATTGGCATTTGTTTACATTTTTAAAAACAATACGCTAGATTTAGTTGTGTAACTCTACCGAGTGAAGATAGCTCTGGCTGACACAAAATTAGTTGTTTCAGTCCTGGTTTGAAGCATTCGGAAGTCTAGTCGCACTGAGGAGCTGTGATGCAGCGAAACAGTACTGTCTGTGAATGACATAATTTAGCTCTTGAAAATACATTTCAATTGAGCACTGTTGAGTGATAAGCTAATTCTATAAACAACAGCCACCTGCACTAATGCAAAGCTCTTCAGTAAAATGAATGGAGCACTTTGGTTGATTGGCATTTGTTTACATTTTTAAAAACAATACGCTAGATTTAGTTGTGTAACTCTACCGAGTGAAGATAGCTCTGGCTGACACAAAATTAGTTGTTTCAATCCTGGTTTGAGGCATTCGGAAGTCTAGTCGCACTGAGGAGCTGTGATACAGCGAAACAGTACTGTCTGTGAATGACATATATATATATATATATATATATATATATATATAATTCTCGAAATGTGTGTGATTGGATGTTGTTTATGCATTTCCACAGTTTTCATGCGATTTTGACGAATTTTTTTTGTTTGATAGATAATTCTTCAGTGCCAGTTTTGAGTCCAAATTGTTGGAGACAAGGGCTCTCCACCACTTCCTGTCTATTATTCATCAAAAATTGAATGAGAAATTCAAAGTACGTGAACATCTTCACAAGTTTCAATATGCACGCCGCTTTTAAAACGATACTCATTGTAGGGAAACTACAGTTGTTTCCCTTGGGTCGGCCTAACGGAAGTTCAGCCCCTTAGCGACGAGATCCTGTCCCTTCTTCCCTTTCGTCACTTCCGTTTTTAGGAAGCTCTGCCCTTTTTTACTTGCGACCACCGGAGTCCACACACGTGGAAATTGGTCTGCTGGTACCCAGCCTAGCGTCGAGAAAGAAGTAAGTCCTGTTAACTCATCTATGGACAGTCAACGGCCCTAAAGTTGGTATGGCAATTCTCTGTTCTCGTTAAACACCCTCGGTCCTTTGGACTATATGAACAATCTTGTGTTTGGGACATGTAAACCTTTTTAATATGTGTATATAATTTGTTTGCATTATCAAATGTCTTGTCGGGTACGGTCCCGTATTTCCTCTTTCTGTATCCTCATTCGGTGTTAGTGTATCAGTGGCTACACTAATGCCAATATTAGTATCGATGTCCGGTTATTGGAAGTTTAAAGCGTATTATTCTTCCTAACACGAAATAGCCCTTAAATTGTGGCTAGCTGGTACAACCCAGACTAATAACATCAAGTCAGTAGTTAATCTCCTGCCAAATACGTTGCCTCTAACTTTTTGTGCCATATTCAAATCTGAATTGTAGTTGGTACATTGTAGCGAATTCTCTCACAAATGCACGCTGCGCAGTCTGCTTCAACTGTGGTCGAGCAAAGATTAACACACAAAACGACTTTTTTTTCACCAGTGAATGCCATTTTTATAACTAAAAAGAATAAACAATTAGACATTAAACATAGAATTTTAAGTTGGTGTTAAAATTTGAGATCATTTGAACGATTTTAAATATTCGTTTCATAAAAGACCACTGACAAGGTAGTGAGATTAAGCTTTTTAGTTAATTATGCTTGTGTTCGAAAAAGTGTTCTTTTTCAAGAAGAAAATAACTAAAAGAATTCATAGCAGTACCTTGTCAGTCGTCTTTCATGAAACGAATATAAAAGAGGAATTTCTGAGCAATATATATATATATATATATATGTGTGTGTGTGTGTACACATTTCATTAAAGACGACTGACAAGGCACTGGGATTAAGCTTTTCGTTTAATTATTCTTATGTTCGCCTATGTGTTTTCTTATATAAAAGAGGAATTTCTGACCAATATATATATATATATATATATATATATATATATATATAGTTGTATATTTAGGCAGCAATCCTTCTTTTATGCAAGTTTCATTAAAAACGACAGACAAGGTACTACTTATTTAATTTTTTCTTGTGTAAGAACAAAAGCTGTTGTTCGTACACAAGAAAAATTAAATTAAAAAACTTAACCGTAGTACCTTGTCTGTCGTTTTTAATGAAACTTGCATAAAAGAAGGATTGCTGCCTAAATATACAACTATATATATATATATATATATATATATATATATATATATATATATGGTGTGTAAAAGACATTGATATCTTTTGTGATGTAAATACCTGAATAACAACTGAGACGAGGCAAATGAAACTAAACAGGCTCAGTTCCGCAGTACAGTTTCCTTCCGAACATCATTGCGCTGTGTGTCTCTTAAACCTAATCTGCATTGCATCTAGTGCATTTTAACGAATTCTCTTCGCACTCTGCCCGTATGACCCGGGTTCGAATCTCGCCATAGTCGATTCGCCAGGAAAGAAACTTCCTGATGTTATCGATCCCAGCCTGCGCCACCGTTGGAAAGTGCCTGAAAACCGTACCACGGGTAAACTTGGATAGACGGAACCCTTGGAGGCCGCCGATAGCTGTTTGACATGTCATCGTGTCCTTGTTCAAATTGTTAATCACGCTAGATATTTGGTTTCTGGTTTTTGTTTTACGGCATATCAACCTCATTTTGGGTTATTTAATGCCGACAAAATTTTTTATTGCTGGTAATATGTTTTTCTTCAAAAACCTATTTCTGGGAATATTTTTTTCTTGAAGAAATCTATAGCTGGTCACATTTTTTTCAAAGAATGTATAGCTGTTTGTATTGCTGGTATTTTTTAAAAAAATATTGCCGATAATTTTTCCTTCAAAAATTATTGCTGGTAATAATATTTTATTACAAAGTATTTCTGGTATTAAAACCTATTTTTACACAAGTTTGTGTGTTAACTATTTGCCCATAGCTGGAACCCTAACAGGTGCTACCACCCCGGGTCAGGGTGGACCTGGGAACATCAGCAATTAAGAGGTGGTTCCACACTCCTCAAAACCTCCTGATCAGAGGCCTTGCTGCTGGACGTAGTTTATCGTCATACCCAGGACGCGGATGTAGTTTATCGTCATACCCAGGACGCGGATGTAGTTTATCGTCATACCCAGGACGCGGACGTAGTTTATCGTCATACCCAGGACGCTCACGCTAGATAGCACACTGTAACTCAGATCTGCTCAGCATAGTTGCAGTATAAACCACATGTTTATGTGGGTAGGTGTTAAATAAACACAAAATCTGTGGGTGTTGACTAAACACAAATGCCCCTGAGCAGGCGTCTGCAATAGGGATTGGCTAGCCGCCCTAGTAGACGGTTATCCTCGAATACGAGTGACCAGCTATACTATACTATGTATGTATGTATGGATAGATGGATGGATGGGTGTAAATCACGTGTTTGCAAGCGTTTTCTTGCTAAATTCCTGGAACGCTTGCTACAAATTTCAATTCAACGCGTGATGAATGTAATACCTAAGTAAATCAGGCTACAGAAATCAGCAGAAACGCGACACACGGACAGAAGTCATTCGTTACACGTTATACAGCATTTCTACTTGTAGTGAGTGTAAAAAAAAACAGTTTGCCTCAGTTGGTGGACTAAAACAATATTTGGAAGTTCACCAAAATATTAATATAGCAACTACGGCAAAAGACGCCCACCGTTGCCACATCTGCGCAAGGGAATGTAAGACCCTAGCTGGGACTAAAAAGCAACATCAAGTGTTGGCATTGAACGGGATCCTGTCGCTGCCATTATATAACAATAATTGCGTTTCGACAAAATAAAAAAAAAGGAAACGACAAGGAAAAAAGCCCATAAGGATATTTCTGGAACATAACGTTTTTAAGATAAGCAGTCTTTGTAATTAGAGGGATCAATAGCAAAAGATAGAGCAGTAAAAGTAATATTTAAAATTATATGTTCGTTCACCTTTTCCCTACTCTAAGTTGTGATTATATATATAAAAAATAATATCTAATACATATAGCCGAACAAATTCAAATAGGTTAACGTCATACAATAACGCTTTTAAGGAAGAACATTTTTTTTTAAAATCGCCTCATAAAATTAACGTTTTTTTTTTCAGAAAAATTAATTAACGTGTTTTAAGAAAAATATTTATTTCTGAAAATATATTCAATTTTTCAATTTCGTTTTCTGATGAGTAGGTGTAATCTCGACGTAACATTTAGCAGAGAAAAGAAAAAAATTAACATTTACTTTTTTTATTACTATACATACGTACGTATATATATATATATATATATATATATATATATATATATATATATATATATATATATATATATATTATGGAAAAATTTAACGCATCATCGAAAACGATTATAAATTATAATTTATTTCGACAAGTTTGTAATATTTGTCTCATCAGACCGAAATTACAAATGGTATAATTTTACAAAATGTTTTAAATTTATCCAGACAATATTTTTATAAACCAAATAACAGGAAGTCTATACTATATCTATGATATACAAATCCTTATATCAGACTAATAGTGGATAATCGAAAAAGAAAATGTAAAACTCTTAAGTGACGCGTTTTGTCCTCAGTAGGAACTTCTTGAGACTGGTGTTATCCGTGGAGTCAGTCCCACAGTTCTGACGATAATTTAGGCTTAAAGAATGAAGATTTAATTCAAAGAGTAATTTGTTCTTTCTTCTTTTATATGCCGTGTCCATTCAGGGACGTAGCTGATCATTGCCTTCCACATCTTCTTGTCTCTTGTAGCTAGAAATAAGTTTTGTCCTTTTGTTATTTCTCCCAAACTCAGTTCTGCTATCCATTTGCTCAAGCTCATCAAGCATGTGTCGCGCTGCTTTTCTTTTGTCCCTCTTTCCCTCAATCTGGCCTGTGAGTATCAGGTTTTCCAAGCCTTTCTTCCTCATTAGGTACCTCAGAGATTTCAACTGCCTCTTCGTGATGTTAAGTTTTTTTTTTGGCTCCATTTTCACCAAAACCTCGTCGTTGCACACGTATTCCATGTATTGAGAATGCATTAATTTGGGAATGTTCTATGTTAAATTTACACCCAGAGTCATACAATATATCTATATTCCTCACAAAACTTCTAATGTTACAAGGCGTCATAATAATTGAAAACAATAGCGATAAAAATGAAAACGACAGAAACCTGCATGAAATCAGCGAAGTTAAACATGTAGATACGTCGAACTGAGTCTTTAACGTTCAGGGTGTAAAGCTGTAGGCGGCGTTTGATGTATGCCCCCCCTCCTCACTATATGCCTTAACTCACGACTTAATTAAGTGAACGTAAACAAATGCTCTTTTATGCAAATTCATAATCAGCCAATAAAGTGGCAGTAATTTCTTGGATTCAAGCATTTAATCATTCCATAGCTACTTGCTGAATTTCATTTCAAGCATTGGTATGTCAATAAAGATATTTTAAATGTCTTTGAACGCGGCATTGTAGTTGGTGTCAGATGGGTGGGTCTGAGTGTTTCAAAGACAGCTGATCTAGTATTTTTACTCACGGTAATCTCTAGGGTACACAGAATGGTCAGCTGAAGAAAAATTTTCAAGTGAACGACAAAGGTCGGAGGAGATTGATCGGGCTGGTTTAAACTGATAGAAAAACTCAAATAGCCGCTATTTATAACGAAGGTATACGGAATAGCGTCTCTGAACGCACAGCAGCAGATGACCCTGCCTGTCAGATAAGAACATGAAAATGAGCCTGCAGTTTGCTAAGGATAACAAAAGGTATATAAAAAATATATTTGTGAAAATTCATTTGAGGAAGATGAGTTCATTTAAAATCTAATTAATCTAATTTTAAACAAATATTACTTACTTTTAGTTTAAAATATCGTAGAAAGGTTTTTTTAACACGGACGTGGGTGCTTTTAAGAAGTGTCAAAAACTCTCTCAATAGACTTATGTTTGGCAATTTTTCTAACGGGGACGCAAATGTAAAAATTACTTGACGAATATAACGTGAATATAATGTGAATTTTTATATAATTTTTTAAGTACCTAGTAATCTGAAAATTTAGGAAAATATTATAAGCAATTTACTATTTTATTGAATTTTAGATATTTTGGCTTTATAGTCTTACTTAAGAAGACGCTTGTTGAAGAAATGTTAGAAAATTTCCAATCAGTTTTAAATTTACTATAGTTACCTCTCTTATTATCTGATAATGTCATGTATAGACATCCGTATTTACAAAAATAGGGACGTTTATTCACACAAAAATAAACTCAAAATTCTTTTTAAAATATTGGAGGGTAGGGGGTCATTGAATTGTACTAAGCTCTTCCATTTATGATTAGTAAATATAGTTTTTATTTAATAACAATATCATCTAACCGGTACAAATTAATGCAGAATTTTAAAAGATTTAAATCTTTATAAATCATTTTGATTAAAATTTAAAAAATGAAAAATATAGTATAAAAATTCATTATTCGTGTTTTTTTTTCATAAGACAATAGCGTGCATAATAAATCTTTTCATAAAAGCTGTTTAAATCTTTTCTAATTAAATAATGTTTTAGTTTTATTGCATTTTTCATTTTATGATTCAGAGCAGATTTTCTCATACTGGGTGTGGGGGGAGGGAGAGGGCTGCTTGACAAAAAAAAATAATGATGATTTAAATTCTCCAAATACTTGTGTTTATATATATATATATATATATATATATATATATATATATATACATTAAGCTCTACAAAAATTAATTTCTCGAAATTTCATAAATTAAATAATTTTAACAGATGTAAAAAATATTTTCCCATGATTTTCTAAAAAAAACATTTCTAAAATAATTTCATTCATTTGTGAATAAGTCCTGAAAGTTACATTAATTAAAATCAGACAATTAGTTGATTTTTGCAAAAATTTTCAAATCAAGGTGTTTTTCACCGCAAAATCTCTCTAAAATTTCCCATATTAATTTATTGTCGCCTGCTAACTGACGCAAGAAAAACAAAATTTTTTACCAAAATTTTGAGCGTTCTAAAAAGTATTCAAAATATAACTTAATCAAAAAAATCGTTTGGTCATTCCCTCTTAATAATAGCATAATGATTTTTTTAACGATAAAACTTGGGGCATTTTTTAGCGAATTTTTGGAAGTACCTAAATAAAGGGGACTGGCTACGTCTACCATTGTGTTTATGAAGACAAAACAAAAATAATTATTTCTCAAAGCTGAGAGAAAAAAATAGCTGAGTTCTGCGCGGCCTAACTTTTGACTTGCAAGTGTAGTTTCTTACATACCTCCCATAGTTGAAGAGGGTCAATGTCAGGCCATCAGTAGTCGCGAGCTTTGTGGACGGAATTTCTGTCGTGCTGTGTCGGAGAGGGAAGGAAATAATAGGATATAAAAAGCTTAGTTTGATAAGTGAGAGGGATATCGAGAAACAAGCCTTTGTTTTCGATCACTGGCTAAGTGGACGTTAAAAATGAGTGGGCGAAGTACAACGCAATTGAGTCGTCATAAACTCCTCGCAAATTTTTCGTTTTTAAAGGGAAATATTTTAGGTCAACAGAACACAGGGTGCGATGGGTAAATTATCGCCATTTTATATTTTTTAATTATCGCCCATGTGCGTAGTTTGTTTTCTGTCTTTGCCGACTGCGCGGTATAGTAGGGTCGGTTGGGCACCGTCTTTTAGAAAAAGAGCACCATGACGCAATTCACTTTAATTCCGACAGAAATTTGGAAACGGCATGCTGTACTGCTTGGCATTCGTGCCGGAAGCACCAATACGAACATTTCAGAGTGTTTTGGGTGTCAATCTGAAGACAGTGCAGAGGATTCGGAAAGAGTTGGATGATATAGCCAGCCAGCGTCTTGGTGCTTGTAGTGATCACTAGTAATGGCGACGTTATGCCTCTATTAATCTCCTCATAGGGCCTCAGACTCAACACAGAAACCTACATCAAGTTCTGTGAGGAGGTAGTGCTGCCATGGGTAAAAAAGGTGACTGCTGGAAGACCCTATGTTCAAGCAACAGGACTCTGGGCCATGCCATACTAGCAGGTGAACTCAGTCATGGCTGTCAGACAATTTTTGTGACCACATCAGCCCTTACATCTGGGCAACCTAACTCCACAGACTGCAACCCCCTTGATTATTATGTGTGGAGCGCAGTTGAACGAGAGACCAACAAAACTCCTTGTAACACCAAAGATGAACTGACGGCTAGGCTCATGGCAGCGTTCACCAACTTAAGCAAAGAGACTGTCCAGAAGAGATTTAGGTGATTTAGAAGTCGTTTGGACGCCGTAGTTGAAGCCAATGACGATTTTATTGGATAAATTTACTCTTTACTATTTCAAAATATTTTTTGTGTAACAATAGCTAATACTTGCTGATAGAATGAAACATCGCATAGCATCTTGTAAGTTTGGTTTAATCTCTAGATTATTGGCGGTTCTGCAAAAGGGCGCTGAACTACAGCAAATCTCTCACAGACGTGCCGTCGCCTCCCTCTGTCTTTTTTACAAAAATATTTTCATGGTAACTGCTCCGAGGAGCTGCTTTCGCTGGTTCCCAAAACTTCATGAATTTAAATTTCACTCACACCCTTTCACACCCTCCCCATTTCCTGTTTCTCTGATAGCCATAATCTCCAACTATTCAAATGTAATGTCAATCGTCGTCTCCAGATGCCCTGATCTATCCCCTATCCTTCTCTTCATACTTTCCTCTATCACTTCTATTTGCTCTAGCTCCAACTCTCTGCTCGGATGAAGGAACGTATTGCATACCGCAAATTTGGCTCCAGAGATTATTGGCGTCTCTGCAAGAGCGTCCTGAACAATAACAAACCCTCCATTCCTCCCCTGTTCAACCAGTTTGAGGTCCTGACCACCTCTGCTGACAAGGCCCAATGCTTCGCTCGGAAGTTTTCTTCCAATTCTACGCTAGATTCTTCCGGGGTGCCCTTGCCCGATTTCCCTCCCAGAACTGAGGCCCTCCTGGATGGATTGCACATAACCCCGTCGTCGGTATTGGGCATTATTTCTAACTTAGATCACCACAAGGCTACTGGTGGTGACGGAATACCAGCCATTTTCCTAAAGAAATGCGCACCTGAACTGGCGCCTGCCCTCTCTAAATTGTACAACCGCTGCCTCAAGGAGTCCTGACAGCTGGAAGTCCTCAACCATTGTCCCTCTCTTTAAGAACTCTGGTGACCCATCCGACCCTTCCAATTACCATCCTATCAGTCTCCTACCCCTCTTCGGCAAAGTCTTCGAGGCCATTATCAACGCCGAAGTGATTAATCACCTGATATCCCACGATCTGCTCTCAGACAAGCAGTATGGTTTCCGCTTTGCCCGATCTACTGCCGATGTGCTTACGGCCATCACTGAATTTATCTACCAAGCTATCCATAACAACGGTGATGCTCGTGCCGTGGCCCTTGACATCTCCAAAGCATTCGATAGAGTCTGGAATGCCGGCCAGGGTTATGGTATCACAGGTCGATTGTTTGACCTAATACAATCATTCCTGTCAAACCGGGATTTGAAGGTTGTTCTTAGTGGTTTCATCTCCAGATCCTATCCCGCTAACGCAGGTATTCCTCAAGGCTCCATCCTAGGCCCTACTCTGTTCCTCATATTTATAAACGACCTTCCTGACGCCATAGACTCCCAAGTCGGCATCTACGCTGACGACACCACTATTTACTCCTGCCTTAAACACAAATCTAGTGAGGCGGACAAAGCTAACCTGGCAGCTCAAATTGAAAAGGACCTCCAATCGGTTGTGATCTGGGGTGAGAAATGGATGGTTAACTTTAACGCCTCTAAAACAAAACTGCTCTCTATCAACCACCACAAGGATCCATCCCTGCATCCCATTAGAATGTCTGATGACCAACTTCTCGAGAGCTCCTCCCTGCGGCTGCTCGGTCTCACGCTGTCTGCTGATCTGAGATGGAACAAATACATCGAGTCAGTTGCATCAGCCACCGCAAAGAAAGTTGGTTCTCTGTGCCGAGCCAGGAAATTTTTCTCCCCGGAATCGATCCTTCAAGTCTATAAATCGACCATTCGCCCTTGCATGGAGTATTGCTTCCATATATGGTCTGGGGCCCCTGCTGTTTGCCTAGGGGTTCTTGATAAGATCCAGAGACGGATAGGCAACGTGACTGGCCCTGATCTGTCATCTCGTCTGCAGTCGCTCTCTCACAGAGGCGATGTTGCCTCGCTCTGCCTTTTTTACAAGTACTTCCACGGTAATTGCTCTGAGGAGTTGCGTTCGCTTGTCCCCAGGCCTCGTGAATTTAAAAGCCCCACCAGGCTGGCATCCCGCTCCCACCCCTACACTGCGGAAACTGTTAGATGTAGACGTCTCTTCTACTCCAATAGCTTCATGTCTCGCACATCTCGCCTATGGAACTCCCTTCCCTATTACTGTTTCCCTGACAAATACAATCTCCAACGGTTTAAGTGTAGCGTCAATCGACATCTCCAGTTGCCTTGATCTATCCACTTCCCTTCTCCACATCCTTTCATTTTTCATTCCTATCTGCTCTCGCTCCGGATCTTTTGTGGCCCCCTTGCCTTGATCGACCCACTGTCTTTCTCTTTCTCCACATCCCCTCCCTTGCCACTCCTATCTGCTCTTCCTCCAACCCTTCTACAACCCCTTGCGTGATAGTGGCCTCCAGCCTTGCTTGGGGTGATACGATTATAAAAAACCAAAAAAAAACCTTGCTTCCCACCTTGCTTGGGGTGAAACGCTTATAAAAAAATACTCAGTCCCTCCTCTATTCAAGCAATTTAAAGTCCCAACATCTACAGCAGATAAGCTTGAATGCTTTGCTCGGAAATTCTCATCCAACTCAACACTTGACTCATCCAGAGTGCCCACACCTGATTTCCCCCTAAAACTGAGGCCCTGCTGAGTGATATGTGCATAACCCCGTCACCGGTCTAGGACATCATTTCTACATTAGACTCCCATAAGGCATGTGGGGGTGACGGGTTACCAGGCGTCGTTCTAAAGAAATGTGCTCCCGAGCTGGATACAGTTATCTACAAACTACACAACTATTGCCTCGCGGCTTCCTGCTTTCCAGCTTGCCCGAAGTCCTTCTCTGTAGTTCCTGTTTTTAAGAACTCTGGAGAACCTTCTGACAACCTCTAACTACCACTCTATCAATCTCTTTTCGCTTTTCGGTGAAGTCTTTGTGGTTTTAATCAATGCCGAAGTGGGTAAGCATCTTACCTCTCACGATATATTCTCTGACAAACAATATAGATTCCGTTGTACCCGGTCTACCGCTGATGTGTTTACGGTCATAACTGTATATGTATATCAAGCTCTTGATAATAACGGCGAAGCCCGGACTGTGACTCTAGACATCTTGAGGGCGTTTGACAGGATTTGGCATGCTGGTCTTCAATGTAATCTTCAGAGCTACGGTATTACAGGATGATTATTTGATTTAATTCAACCATTCTTATCAAATCGTGAAATGAAGGTCGTTCTGAACGGGCTCCCTTCCAGATCTTTTCATACGAACGTGGGTGTTTCCTAAGGCTCTATCCCGGCTCCGATACGGTTTCTGATCTTCATCAAGGATCCTCCTGATGTCACCACTTCCCAAGTAAGCATCTATGCAGACGACACTACCATTTACTACTGTCTTAATTGTAAATCCGGCAGCGCTGACAAAATTAAACTGGCCGCTGCTCTCGTAAAGAACCTACAATCTGTTGTTGACTGGGGCAGGAAATGGCTTGTAATTTTGTATGACTCCAAAACAAAACTTTTCATTTAACCACCACAGAGAAACTTCTCTGCCCGCCATCAGCATGGTTGATGCTCGACTACGGGATAGCGTCTCACTACGCCTTCTTGGCCTCACATTTTCGACTGACCTGAGGTGGAACAACTACATTGAATCAATAGCTGCATCTACTGCAAGGAAAGTTGGTTCTCTGTGTCGTTCCAGAAGGTTTTTCTCGTCAGGGTCCATCTTACACATCTACCATTCGTACGTGCGTTGAATACTGTTGCATTTCTTCTGAACTGGTGTCCTGCTGTTCATCTCGAGGGTGTCGACAAAATCCAAAGAAAGATCTGCAATGTAATCGATCCTGACCTGGCATCGCGACTTCAGCCACTTTCTTACAGACGTGATGTGGCTTTCTTTTGTTTTTTCTATAAATATTTTCATGGCAACTACTCTGACGAGATTTTTCCCTGGTGGCCTGACTACATGAATTTAAACGTGCTACTAGATTGGCATCTAAGTCCCACCTTTTTACTGTTGAAATAGTTAAATATAACTGCCACTTTTACTCCAACAGTTTCTTTCCTCGCACTTCCTGACAGTGGAACACCTGTTCGCTTACTTATTTCCCTGAAAACTACAATATTCAAGTCAATAGAAGATTGTGATTGACATTGTATTTAAGCAGTGTCAGTCGCCATCTTCAGTTGTCTTGAACCTCATGCATCTGTTTTCCTTTCCTTAATTCCTCCTATACCCAGTCTTTTCTCTCACTTTCACTCTTTGTAAACCCCTGCCTGCTAATGACATCCCGCATTGCTTGGGGTGAAAACTTATATATATATATATATATATATATATATATATATATATATATATATGTGTGTGTGTGTGTGTGTGTGTGTTGAATAATTATTTTGTTGCTGTTAATGAGATAATTTTTTGTTGATGGACTGTCGATAGTTTTAGATTATTATCATTACGGTTTAATGATATCCAGGCAAGATAATGAATTATTAGTCTGAAGAAGTTACTAATAGGGACGAAACGCGTCACACTGGAATTTTTTTCTCATTTTGCCACTCGATTACCCTAATAGTTATTTAGTACTCTTAGATTAACTATTGTTATGGTCCAATATCCTCGTCGCCACTGTTATGGCCCAAGGTTAAGACCAAGGAAGAACAACACGAACACAAGAGTAGAGTTAACAAAGATATATTAAACAGAGTAATAATACAAGATGTGAAAGGTCTTAGTATGACTGTCAGTTTGGTTGGGAGTGAACTACTATTGGCTCGACTCGATTCCGTCTCCCCTCTTGAGAGGCGCAGTATTTATAGTGTGAGGAAGAGTTCACTGTCGTTATAGGTAATGTCCCATAACAACTATCTAGAAAGTGTTTTAAAAGATGACGGAAAATGCGGAACCTAAATCTGAACGCGCATTGAAAGAGCGAAAGATGCTTTCCAAAAGCTATACAAAGTATTAAGAAACAAGAAAATTATGTTAGAAACAAAGAAAATCGTGCGGAACTGCTATGCGATGTCAGTCCCCGTATATTGCAATTAATGCTGGATAACTTTCTCACAGACGGAGAGTAAATTTGAGGCAACGGAAATTTCCGTTGCCTCAAGTTTACTCTCAACAAGAAAATTTTAAGATAAGCGAAAGAAAAAGACAGTTATATTTAGAATCAGAAAGAAGCAGTTGAAATATTTGGTATACGTAGAGAGGAAAATGGGTTTAGCGAATTGGACACTCACAGGACATAATGAAAGCATCTGTCTATATTTCTGAGATAAGGTATTATGTACACTATTTACATTATTCGGACTATTGTCCTCATCTTTGTCGCCATATTTATTACAACGTTTCGGTCGCTGTAAGCTCCCGCCTTCTTCAGGTGGTTGGAATGTCGAACTGAACCCTTTATTTCGCTCACTGGGATAGACTGTTCTAGTTCCACGTACCATGTTTAATGGATGTCAGTTATCAGTTATCTCCTATTAATTCCCCTCTCTAAGTTCTCCACTGCCTTCACCGGGTATTGAACTCACAAATATTTGGGCCCTGTCACTGGATTTAACCAACGCCTTTATCCACTGTGCCATGTGTCCTTATATTGAAAGCAAGGGGAACAAAAGGGAACAACGAGTAGTCTATCTAACAAGCTTGTGCAAATGAATGGTAGATCGGGGTGTGGGAAGAACAGTAAAAAAAGTAAACAATTTTAAGAACTACAAAAGTAAGGAAGATGTGGAGTACAAAAATCGCCCACTTCCTGAAGGGGCACCGTATAAAAAACAAGAAAATTTTTCGTTTTTGATAAGGTTAACAGTAAGTTAGAATCGAACTCTCTACAAATTAGTACTTGTCTTTTTGACGTGGGAAACCATTAACCGGCCGCGACGTTTTAGTTGCTATTATACTTGGACGATTGTTTCTCCAGGAGGGAATATTTTTAGGAAGTACTTGAAATCCGGTTTGAATGCGGCAAGGAAGATGTCTTCCTGTTGACTGCAGGTATGCGTTTCCATTTTCAGTATCCAGGCATTTTAGAAAAGCCGCTGCAGTGTGAATTTTAGGAGAAGACAAGTTCCATACTTGGTTGATTGGCGGATGTATTTTCCTTTCTTTTTGTAGTACATACGCCATTTTGTTTGAATAAGAAATACCAAAGGCGGCTGACCGGAATAAGATTATACCTACTTAATAAAATCTGTGAAATAATCAAAAATAGGGGGCGGCGTCTCTCTTTTTCTCTTTCGAATAATAATAATAATAATAATAATAATAATAATAATAATAAGAAGAAGAAGAAGAAGAAGAAGAAACAACCTTGGTCAACGGCCTAAAGTCAGCAATGTATTTCCAAAGTAGTTTTGCTGATTTAAATGTTTGAAATCAAGCGATCAGCAACAGTGGGTATTTTTTCACACATGCGCAGAAATATTTTTATTCCTTTTTTTTTTTTTTTTATATATTTATCTTTTTTTTTAATATATTTTCCTTTCTCCTGTTTCCATTTATATCTTTCTTATTTCTTTATCTTTCTCTGTTTTCTTTTCATTTTTCTGTCTTTTTTGTCTTTCCTTTGATCTCTCATGCATTTCCTTTCTTTTTTCCTTTAGATTATCGATCTTTTCACTTCCTTCTTAACTTTTGTTTCTTTATTCTTTCTTTTATATTTATTGACGTTTCATTCAATTTTCTTCATTTCTTTCATTTTTCTCTTTCATTTTCTCTGACTGCTCTTCTTGTTTCTTTCTAGTTTTTTCGTTTTGTATCCTTCTTTCCTTTTTTCTTTCTGTATGGGTCATTTAATGTCGAAATCTAAATATTTCGAACACAATTTTATGGCTTCAACCAAATATATTTTGAACGCAATTGTATACCTTCAACAACAGATAAAATATATTGTTGGTCATTTTACTATAAATATGTATTGTTGGTTGGTTGATTTTGTTTAGCGGCATATCAACACTTCTATGGGTCATTTAATGTCGAAATCTAAATATTTCGAACACAATTTTATGGCTTCAACCAAATATATTTTGAACGCAATTGTATGCCTTCAACAACAGATAAAATATATTGTTGGTCATTTTACTATAAATATGTATTGTTGGTTGGTTGATTTTGTTTAGCGGCATATCAACACTTCTATGGGTTATTTAATGTCGAAATCTAAATATTTCGAACACAATTTTATGGCTTCAACCAAATATATTTTGAACGCAATTGTATGCCTTCAACAACAGATAAAATATATTGTTGGTCATTTTACTATAAATATGTATTGTTGGTTGGTTGATTTTGTTTAGCGGCATATCAACACTTCTATGGGTCATTTAATGTCGAAATCTAAATATTTCGAACACAATTTTATGGCTTCAACCAAATATATTTTGAACGCAATTGTATGCCTTCAACAACAGATAAAATATATTGTTGGTCATTTTACTATAAATATGTATTGTTGGTTGGTTGATTTTGTTTAGCGGCATATCAACACTTCTATGGGTCATTTAATGTCGAAATCTAAATATTTCGAACACAATTTTATGGCTTCAACCAAATATATTTTGAACGCAATTGTATGCCTTCAACAACAGATAAAATATATTGTTGGTCATTTTACTATAAATATGTATTGTTGGTTGGTTGATTTTGTTTAGCGGCATATCAACACTTCTATGGGTTATTTAATGTCGAAATCTAAATATTTCGAACACAATTTTATGGCTTCAACCAAATATATTTTGAACGCAATTGTATGCCTTCAACAACAGATAAAATATATTGTTGGTCATTTTACTATAAATATGTATTGTTGGTTGGTTGATTTTGTTTAGCGGCATATCAACACTTCTATGGGTCATTTAATGTCGAAATCTAAATATTTCGAACACAATTTTATGGCTTCAACCAAATATATTTTGAACGCAATTGTATGCCTTCAACAACAGATAAAATATATTGTTGGTCATTTTACTATAAATATGTATTGTTGGTTGGTTGATTTTGTTTAGCGGCATATCAACACTTCTATGGGTTATTTAATGTCGAAATCTAAATATTTCGAACACAATTTTATGGCTTCAACCAAATATATTTTGAACGCAATTGTATGCCTTCAACAACAGATAAAATATATTGTTGGTCATTTTACTATAAATATGTATTGTTGGTTGGTTGATTTTGTTTAGCGGCATATCAACACTTCTATGGGTTATTTAATGTCGAAATCTAAATATTTCGAACACAATTTTATGGCTTCAACCAAATATATTTTGAACGCAATTGTATGCCTTCAACAACAGATAAAATATATTGTTGGTCATTTTACTATAAATATGTATTGTTGGTTGGTTGATTTTGTTTAGCGGCATATCAACACTTCTATGGGTCATTTAATGTCGAAATCTAAATATTTCGAACACAATTTTATGGCTTCAACCAAATATATTTTGAACGCAATTGTATGCCTTCAACAACAGATAAAATATATTGTTGGTCATTTTACTATAAATATGTATTGTTGGTTGGTTGATTTTGTTTAGCGGCATATCAACACTTCTATGGGTTATTTAATGTCGAAATCTAAATATTTCGAACACAATTTTATGGCTTCAACCAAATATATTTTGAACGCAATTGTATGCCTTCAACAACAGATAAAATATATTGTTGGTCATTTTACTATAAATATGTATTGTTGGTTGGTTGATTTTGTTTAGCGGCATATCAACACTTCTATGGGTTATTTAATGGTAAAATTGTTTCTCTAAATTTAACGCTAAAATCTAAATATTTCGAACACAATTATATGGCTTCAACTAAACATATTTCGAACACAATTGTATGCCTTCAACTACTACTCAATGTATGACTATTTTAGAGGGTGTGACGGACGGACGGACGGAAGTTACATAATTTTATATATAGATAGGTGTATTTTTGGTCTGTTTTATATAAAAAAATATATTTCTGGTATTTTTACTATTAAAATGTATTTTTGTACTTTCATAGAGTTTTTGTTTGGAGATTTACTCTTTGCAAATATTTGTGAGTTATAGAAACCAATATTATTTATAGCTAAAGTCATAAAATTGCGCTCAAAATATTTAGATTTCGGAATTAAATAACATATAGAGGTTGATATGCCAAAATCAACCAACCAAAATCTTTCACTTCCAGTAACCCATTCTACCTTAGTGTCATTATCGCCTTGAGTGGCATAAAACAAGCGCGATCGTTTGGAAGGACTGAAAGGTCCATTAGAAGAGAGGTCGCTAAGGCTGCCCGTTTCCTATAGGGTTTTTGTAAGGCAGCTACCCCCATAGAAACGCGATACCCAAGGACTAAAATGAATTTTTAAAAATGAAAAGTCTTTCTTGAAGCTTTTGTTTTAATTTCAATTCCAACCCTAATAAATTCAATATTTCCAATAAGCAAAATATTTTTTCTGTATTTCAAAACTAACTTAAATTGACTGGAAAGAGTTTTTGTTTAGAAAACGCTCGTTTTTAGCTATCTGTCATCACAATATAATTCTCTTTATTAAAAAGTCTTTTAAAAATAAAACATAGTTTACTGAAATTATATTTGAGGAATATTAGCTGATTTAAAGTTTAATTAATCTGATTTGAAATGAATATTACTTTTAATTTAAAATATCGCAGAAATGCATGGTTTTAACACGGAAGTAGGTGTTCATTTAAGATATTGACAGCTTGACTGATAGCCGGAAGTTTATCTAATTTTGTCTAAGGTGGATATATCTGTAAAAATTACTTGAGGAATATAACGTGAGCGCCTTTTTATATAATTTTTAACTACCCATTAATCTTAAAAATTTATGAAAATATTCTCCGTAATCTAATGTTTTACCGAATTTAAGTACGTTGGCTTTAAATTTACTGCTGTTATCACTCTTATTTTCTGATAATGTCGTGTATGCACGCCTGTATTTACAAAAATCGGGTCGTTTATACACTATATTTGAGGAATATCACGTGAGCGCCTTTTTATATAATTTTTAACTACCCATTAATCTTTAAAATTTAGGAAAATATTCTCCGTAATCTAATGTTTTACCGAATTTAAGTACGTTGGCTTTAAATTTACTGCTGTTATCACTCTTATTTTCTGGTAATGTCGTGTATGCACGCCCGTATTTACAAAAATCGGGTCGTTTATACACCAGGAAAAAAATTCAAAATTCTTTAAAAAATATTTGGGGCCGCTGAATTGTAGCAAGCTTTTCCATCTATGATTAGTAAATATATTTTTTTTTCTTAATAACAATATCACCTAACCGGTACAAATTAATACAGTCATTTAAAAGTTATAAAACTTTACAAATTATTATAATTAAAATTGAAAAAATGAAATTAATGGATAATATCTTATATTATTTTATTCTTTTTGATTTGATAACAACAAAGTAAATAAAAAAAACACTTGCAATAACATCAGCTTTATTTATACTAGTAGTAATCATTAGATAGGCCAAACTGTTACGTTTTCGCTCGTCTTATGCTACGGATATCAGATAAAATAACGAAAATTTACAAACAGTTAACAAACAGTTAAAAATTTAATCAGTATAAAGCAAAGAGCTAATTTTGCATCAGAAGCAAGAGTTTACCAAACTGAATCAGAAGCAAGAGTTTACCAAACTGAATGTAGAAAATGCCACTTAAAATAAATCGGCGAAACATCTGGAAATTTAAAGAAAAAATATATGAGCTTAAAAGCGACATAAACTTCAACAACACCTTCAATCCACTCGGAACATTCATGATCACAATTTTGACCCGGAAAAAACCGTTTTTGTAATAATAAATAAATATAATTTAATCAGATTAAGATGTATAGAAAGTGCCATGATTTGTGAGAAAGTGAAATAAAATCAATAAATAAAATAATAATAATAAAAAATAAATAAAATGTAAAATGAAATAAATTTTCCCATGATGCTAGTAATAAAGGAACCGAATAGAATTTTGGTCATCATCGTAATTTTATGACCCCACTTCCGGAAAGGATAGAACTTTTCTCTTTCCACTTTCCAACGACTGTAGCACTGGCCCCTCGTTTTGGGATCTCTTGGTGACAGGGTCGATTTCATAATAATAAAAATGTCTTTCTCTCTTTCTTCTCCCGGTCGCTGATCGCTGGTTGTTTTTAATTTGGAGACAAAAGAGAATGTCAACAAAGGAATTTTAAAACTTACCTAGTTTTATTCACCACGTCAACATTTTTAACTAGCCAGTGGGGGTGAGATGGAAACCCCCATTGGGGAGCAAGCACACAGTCACGAAATAGCACGTCTACATTCTTCGAAGTGTAAAACTTAACTCACTGAAATCCCTTTCTACCTCAAACATTCCCGCTCTAATTTAAGCCAATCAAAAACATGTCCTTTGTTTCCCTCTATCTGACCTCAAAGGTCAAAATGAGGAAGTCAGAGGGAAAATACTTTTCTCTAAAAAACTATAAAACTGCAAGACTATTATTTAACACGACAGCGTTCGAACTATTGTGCAGTCTCACTCATACACTAACTACTTTGGTTGTTCCAACGTAGCGCAAGGCTGACTTGAGCTCGACCATTATAACAATTCTCATCCTTGCTTACCTTAACTTCTGGAGCGGTCAAAGAAAACGGACATACCCAGGGGACACTGAGAACTTTGTTTCTCTACATTTTCTACAATAAAAAAGAGAATAAACAGTCCGTGGCATAAAACCAAGTTTTTGTTGCTTCTACATTAATGGCAATAAAGCCACTAAGACGCAAGGGGTTACTGGAAAAGGAAGAATTAGGAACAGAAACATTAATAAGAAGTGGGAAGAGAAAACGTTATCAGGAGGACAATAGATAGCAATTGACGGTGAATTTAAATTTTTGAAGATTAAAGTTGGCTAGAAAGCATGGAGACTGAAGGGATTTCCACAAGCGAGAAGTGTGAGAAAATCATAGAATTTACGTATACATTTAAACAGGTCACTGTAAATTGATGAGATCTCGACGCTAGTCTATTACTGCGCTTACATTACCCCCCCACCCCCCAAAAAAACCTAGGTACCATAGCGAAGAGCAAAATTTATTCTGTTATGTACAGAAATGTAGCACATGGCCGAAGGGGGGGGGGAATGGGGAAAAGGACGGTCTTCCTCTGTCTTAACGATGACTTAGCTAGCCACAAACACTGACCTAATCATACAAACAATATTCCTTATACCAAAACAACACATTCTTACGTACCTTTCTTACTACATTCACCATAATACCTCCCTGTCTCTATGAAAGTACTAACTAGTTCCCATATTTACAATTCATTGTCTGTGAGGGGAGGGGAATAAAACAACAATTCTAAAAACTAACCCCAATGAGTATTTACAATATGAATACAAAACTATTTACAAGAAACTAAAGAAAATAATATTAGTAATAAACTCCCCCACAATCACTAAATGTGACAGAAATATCAATTAACTGGCCGAAATCAATGCGGGGCAAAAATGATATAAAACATTAATTCAGCCCAAGCACTCACACTGACACGCATTCATTCAAACACAACAACAAATACAAAAACACTCACGCGAAACGAAAGGCACCCGGCATCCACTAGCAAACTGTACCATAGCGAAGAGCTAATCCGAACAATTACCATGAAAGTATTTATAGAAAAGACTCAGATAGGCAACCTCATAGTGGTGGGAAAGTGATTGAAGCCGAGTCGCCAGGTCAAGACCAATAATATTGCTGATTCTTCCTTGGATTTTATCAAGAAGCTGAAGGTAAAGAGCAAAATTACAATTTGTTCAAAATTATGTTAAGTGGATTAAGAATATCGATAATAAAAAGGAAAGGGAATAAATAATTTATAAGAGTTGTATAGATACCATTCAAAATTAAACAAAATGAAAATGAGGAATCGGTAATATCTTCATTTTTTTTATAAATCCACAAGGACGCAAAAGGTTACTGAGTGTGAAAGAATTTGGGAAAAAACTACTATGAAGGAGAGAGAACAGTAAAAGGACAAGAATTAAGAAGATAGAAGATAACGATTGACATTGCATTTAAATTTTTGAAGATCAAAGTTGACTGGGAAGAAGTCGGAAGAAAGTCCCACGCGCGAGAAGCGCGAGAGAAGAAACTCTTAGCATAGAACTTACGGTTACAGCTAGCTATTTGAACTGTAAAATGATGAGACCTTGCCGCCAATCTAGTACCGTGCTTAAATTCATAAAGTCTAGTTGTCATAGAGGAAAATAATATTTATTAGGTTGGTGCAAAAATAATGTCGTTTTCTTACATGAATTTGAACGTCAAAAAACGACATTATTTTTGCACCAACCTAATATTTTGTTGTAATACAAAAATGTGGCACAATGCTAAAGGAGGAGATTGGGGAAGGCTGGTCTTCAGTTTGTCTTATCTCAAACTTAGTTAGCCACGATTATTGACCCAAACAGTATTCCTTGCACCAAAAGAACACATTCTTACTTACTATTTTTACTACAGTCACCATTATACCTCAGTGTCTCTATGAAGTCCGAACTAGTCCCCATATGTACAATGTGAAGAATTTAGAGGAAAGTTCATCAGAACAATTTCCATGAAAATATCTATAGAAAAGACACAGTGAGGCTATGTTACGGAATTGGGAATGTGACTACTTTGTTCATTGTTGCTTTTGCTTCTTTTTTTTTGTTGCTTTAGCGATATTTTTTGGAGAGGGTCCATTGTTAAAATCGAATCGATTTGACATAAATCATGTCAGTTTATAACTAATAGAACAATGTGACTAATGACTTTGGTGATTGCTGTTTGGGACATTTGCTCACTGTTGACGTCATATGAAGGATAAACCGTTATTGTTAACGCTCATGATATTTAAACAAAGTTATCGTCTGCTTTCTTTTGGATTAACATGGGTTTCAAAATTATATACTCTTTATTGTTAATCTAAAGCTTAAAAGAATAGTTCGTAAAAACTGTAGACACTGTGTCAGATTTTATTATTAATGTCAATGTTTTCGTAATAAAATTTCACTTATATTGGTTAAGTAATATTAACTTCGGAATACTTAGCCATCAATTGGTCCTGTAAATGTCCCCATTAAATTTTATTTTTTATGTCTAATAAATTTGTCGATCTTTTTTTTTCTGGTCAGCGAATAACGTTTCGCAAATGTTGCTTTTGTCTATGTATAAAATAGCCAAATTCATATTGTTTTTTTTAAGCTTTTCATCCCAAGCAAGGCGGGAAGCCATTAGCACGCAAGGGGTTACAGAGAGTTGGAGCGAGAGCAAAGAGGAGTGATAGAGGAAAGGATGAAGAGAAGGTTAGGGGATAGATCAGGGCATCTGGAGACGTCGATTGACATTACATTTGAATAGTTGGAGATTATAGCTATCAGGGAAACAGGAAGAGGGGGAGGGAGTTCCACAGTCGAGAGGTGCGAGACATGAAGCTACTTGAGTAGAAGAGACATTTAACAGTTTCGACAGTGAAAGGGTGTGAGCGAGATGCCAGCCTATTGTGTATTTATAGTTTCGACTCAGATGAGTTATCATCAGGTATGTGGTTTAGAAAAGGAAAAGTAACTGTATTTTAAGTAGTATACTGTTTTAAGGGAGGCTTTCTTTTTTTTAAAAAAAAGAATGCTGCAAGTCATATAACGATAACGTGTCTTTGTTTTATGTGAAAATGTTGAGTTGTTTTATCATATCAGAGTATTTATCTACCATTGTTGAAGTATTGTTGAGGGTGCAAAGAAGTCCCTCAGACAAATAATAAAAGGAAAATACACTACAAATAAAGCAAAATAAACTTTTGTTTATTTTCGTAAAAAAAAATATAAGAATTATTTTTTTTGTACAAAAGTGAAATTGTCCGTAAAGCAGTGGAAGAAAAGGAGAAAGAAAGGCACTGGGAATGTGAGAGGGAAAAGGTAGGACGATGTGTAGCGAGCGAGATGAAAGAAAGAGAGGGTGAAGGAATGTTCACTGATACGCGATACTGCCTGTTGTGTGAACTGCTGAATTCTCTATGTGTGTTCGAAGCAGCCCGTGTCACTTTCATGTCGGCTTGTCGCTGTTCTCCCTCTGGTCTGATGAGAGTTTCTACCTTCCTTATATCTGAATGATGAGGCTCCGGGGAGATTAAGAAATGGGTTTCTTATGTCGAGCCCTGATTGGTCAATAAATCATATTTTTTTACCACGTGGTGTGCTTTTCACTACGTCCAAACTTTTGGGTGCGCCGTTCTTGTTTTTGACCCCACAGGGTATGGTGAGGAGTGAAGTCCCGCGCAGTTGTATATTTTGATACCAGTGGTGTGAATTAATTTTTATTGTGTGTATGGAAAATAAAATAAGGAACAGCACAGTATCAGAGATACTCAACCAGGAGGAAATTCACCAGAATTTCAGGGTTTCAGGGAGGGGATATTTTTTTTACATTTTCACAAGTTTCTCATTGACTGTAATGTTCATCACAATAAAATCTAAATTTCAATACCCTGACCTTTTATTGAACTTTTAGTTTGTTGAATTACAAAACCCTGGCATTCTATTGAACTTCATGTTTATTGAAATATGCACCAGGTTATTTACTTAATAATTAGTTATAAATTAAAACAAATTACTGTACATGTATTCAGGTTTAAAAATCCATCAATATTTTCTATTGAAGAAAAAATATTTTGTGTATTTGACTTGTGTATGATCTTAAATTAATATACTTAAAAAGAAAATAAATTTCTTAAGTTATACTCAGAACTTTTCAGAAACCCATAAAAATTCTTTCTACCAAAGACACCCGACACGAAAAAATGTACACTCCAATTATCCCATTCTTCTCAAATAAATTTCGATAAACATTAATTATAACATCATTTTTCTAAAATTAAAGTCTATCTAATATATTGAAAAATAATTATATAATTTCGACACTGTAAGTCGAATATTAAGTTAACAGTTATTTTACATAGTAACCTAAAACATTTTACAACGGAGCCAGAAAATATAACGTCTCTCTCGAGCAAGGATAATTTTCTGACTGAGAATAATTTCCTCGAATTCAAAAGGAACGCCTTCCCCAGCTTCCAAATTCACAAAAAAGAGCGGCAAAACAAAAAAACTAACGTCTGCTTCTGACTTCAAACGCGCATCATTTCAAATATCAGCACATTAAGATTTTTTACACTTACAACTAAAGCTCTCGAAAAAAATATTATTAAAAATAATTATTTTTTTCCTTTATGTTTTTCAATGTTAAATATCCTCGATATGAGACATTCTCTGTTTTTGTGTTGGTCATTCGAATGTCTTTCTTTAAATGAAAGACATATAATATGTAAGAGAAACCCGGATATAAGAGAGATTTTCTCTGGTCCCAAATTAGAGCCTGTGTTAATGTATATATAATAGACCAAACCCGCATATAAGAGAAAACTTATATCCGGGTTACACTGTATATTAATATTTTTGTTTTATTTTTTAAATTAGATTCCCCGACTAGTTTCTACCAGCATGGCCATCGCCAGGAGAAAAAAAATGCTGCTTGTTAGTAGCTTTGAACTACAGGGGAGAAATACTGTCTCTGAAGAAAGTGAACTTTATCTGTAGTTTTCATTTGTTTTTTATCGTTAAGTTTTCGTCAGTCCTTGCATAGGTCAAAAGGCCTTTTTTTTAACTTCTTTTAAGAAGAGGCTGGGAGATTCATGAGTTTCAGATTTACCTCTTTAGTCATTTTGACAGTTTTATTGGTTGTTGGGAAGGGGATGTGTGTATCAACTTAATTTTGGGGGTATGTGTGATGTGTGTATGTGTATATATTTGTGTAGGAGTATGCGTATGGGAGACCTCATCACTTCTTTACGCACGTCTGTCTAGTGTGGTTGTGGATGAGGGGGGTTAAGGGAGTTCAGCTTCAGTGTGCTTTTCGATATAGAAAAGCCGTTCCCAGAGGAAGTGATAAAACTCAGCCAATAAAAACAGAGGATACAATTCAAAATATCGAAACATATTCTCTCATTCTTAAAAAGAGTTCTGATGAAGCTCAAATAAAATAGCGAAACATGTCAAATTCATAAAAGTTTTCCTACGTGTTGCTGCTATTAATCTTAGTTTCGTCAATAAGTACATTATTTTAGTCCGAGGAATTCCTTTTGAAATACAAAACGCGTTCCATAGATTTTTTTCTATTTTGTCATTTACATTTTTTCCCATATAATTGTACATTTTTGAAGTACGTTCATTATTTTTTTTGTCTTCTTTCTCTTTTGACGGATGTCAAAATAGGCAATCTAATATTTTGGGTGGAGTGAGCATTTGATAATATATATAATTTGTCATATCCCAGGTTGTTGGGATTAGCAAAAAAGAATGAAAATAAAAGACAAGTGTATTTTAACATATAATAAAACAACTTTTATTCATTTACTGTCTGGGAACAGCAAGGGTTAGTTTGGATTTAAAGCATGAGTTGCACGTGCATGTCAGCCTGTCGCCATGATGCATTCAGAAGTGCCGCGCTCCCTCGTGCGAACAAGGGAAGTAACTCCATTATATTTTGAGCTATCGTCCTTTATAGGGGAAATAGCATCCTCTAACGTAATTGTTGAAATCCCTTGACGAGTGAACCGAACGATCACAAAAATGTTCGTCTACGAAACTCTGGCGTAGAAATGCTGAATGTAACATCAATCCTTTAAGGGACAAATTGTCTGACGATAGCAAAAGCGTGAAACCCAGGATTAGAAGCTAATATCCATAAAACTGAATATGTTAGCTTTATCACTGATATTGAGCACTTTCCGCGCATATATATACCAGGTGTAACAGCAAAATTATCCAAATCGTGTAACAGCAAAATTGTCCAAATCGTGTAACAGCAAAATTGTCCAAATGTTAGATTAAACTTTGAACCTTTGTGATTTAGAAATGATTTTTATAACACCGTTAGACTGTACTTTGATCAATAACAATGTATAATTACTCTCCAAGCTTAACAGAAGAATCGTAATGAAATCGATCTTAAACGAAAATAACATATTCATCATTAATTAATCATAGCTAAGGATCGGAAGATCATGAAAGATTGAAATTAAGTTCAAGTATATATATATATATATATATATATATATATATTATTCCAAGATCATTTTCCAAATTATTCAAGATCACCTTCGCCCTCTCTAACCTTCTAACTTTCTGTCCTGGATTTACAAGGTGCTTCACACGTTTCACGTACGATTCCATTTTCAAGTTTTTTCTTTCACGGCCCTTTGGACTGTTCAACTGAAACTCCTCTCTCACGTGGCAAACGTCTTATGGATTGAGTTGGATCTTTTCTAATTGATCTCTTTAGCTCTAAGTTGAAATGATGATCTCTCTTCCTGTTGTGACCTCCTGATCCAGTTTTCCTCTCTGTTATCCCCCCCCCACTTTTAGAAATTATTTACCGTTCTCTTAGCGGTTCTTGAATGGAATTTGAAGATGGTAGCCAGATTATGAATGCACCATTACTGAAGGCCTGAACAATCTTTTTCCTCTCACCATTGAGAAGACAGTGGAGCCGACAAAAAACAACAACAACAAAAAATAACAAACGATTTTAACTTGTTCTCTTTCTAGCTGAATAACTCAAAGGGGTTTTCAGTAATTCTTACGATGAATGGTATCAAGTTGGCTAAACATCTTCTCTGAAAACCTGGAAAAACGATACACAGTTTATTTTTTTTTTTTTTAGATATTAAACATTTTGTAGGATGGACAATTTTGCTGTTACACCCAGTATATATATATATATATATATATATATATATATATATATATATATATATATATATATATATATATATATATATATATATATATATATATATATATAACAGCAAAATTGTCTAATCCGGCTTGAACTGGCTTCTAATGCTCTGGATTGAGCGGCTTGGAGATAGTAGTCGTGACTCGTGGAGGCACGGTCCTATGTTTATAAGAGAAACTCGGATGAGCTCCACCACGGAATATGTGATCGAGCGGCGCTATATCGAGTCTAATTCGTTAGCTCTTCACCGCCGATGCCCGTTGGTACAGCTGGTATGGCGTTTGCCTCCTATAGTAACTGTTCGGGTTTCAATTCTCGGTAGTGGATGCGCATTGCTCCTTAGTCCCAGATATAGGACGAAACGGTCGTCCAGTGCTTTCTGCATAATTTTGAGGTTTCTTCTGGTCTCGATGAATTACTTAATTATGACATATATATATATATTATGAAATGGAGAAAGTTCGACAAATATTTTAAGGCATTTTTATGTTCATACATTCTTTTTTATAGATACAAATATTTAAGTAAATTCTATGTTTTATAATAAACAGTATTAACATTTACCGACCTGAATGTCCGAGAAATTTTCATAGAAAATATTCGTCTCCGACTGGAATCGAACCTGTATCCTATACGGAAACGTCATGTAGCATGACGTACGTTAACCGATCGAACCACAATCTTCCATGATTCTCTCACGTACATTCATAACTGCTCAAAGCGTATTCAAATGTAAACAAATGACGTAACACATTATGAAATGGACAAAGTCCGACAATTATTTTAAGACATTTTTATGTTTATATTTTCTTTTTTATAGATAAACATAAAACATTAAGTTTATAATACTCAGAAATTTATATCCAGATGTCCTCAAGGACACATGGCACAGTGGATAAAGACGTTGGTTAGATCCAGTGACAGACCCAAAGAGTGTGAGTTCAATACCCGGTTAAGGCAGTGGAGAACTTTTAGAGGGAAAATTAGCAGGAGATAACTGACATCCATCAAACATGGCTCGTGGAACTAGAACAGTCTACCCCAGTAATCGAAATAAAGTGTTTGGTTCGAAATTCCAAGCATTTGAAGAAGGCCGAAACGTTGTGACAAATATGGCGACAAAGATGTATGTAATGTAAGATGTATGTAATGTAAATAGTAAACATAAATATGTCTTAAAATAAGTGTCATTTTTATGTTTATCTATAAAAAAGAATGTACAAACATAAAAATGTCTTAATATATATATATATATATATATCATTTCACTCCAAGTAAGGCAATAAATACACTAAGACGCAAGGGATTACTGAGTGTTAGAGAATATGAGAATTGTTTTCTATATTTATATATAGGCGAAAGGAAATCATGCGTTCAAGCACTTAAAAATGTTACGAATCATTATTCAAGTCAATACTTATTTATATGAGCAATATACCATTTAAAATTCAGCTTATAATATATTATCCTACCGTAGTCAAATATTGCAGCACTGGCCATCATTCTGGACATATTTTATAGCAAAAAATTGGTCTGTATTCTTTTTTGTACCGTTATTTAGGTCTACCAGGTTTTGGCCACCGAAAATGCATGAATTTTAACCCCCCCAAGATAATAAGACAATATTTACTTGTGTATCCTGCAACTGGTCATCGAAAATGCATGAATTTTAACCCCACCCAGACAATATTTACTTGTGTGTCCTGCAACTGGTCATCGAAAATGCATGAATTTTAACCCCCCCCCCAGACAATATTTACTTGTGTGTCCTGCAACTGGTCATCGAAAATGCATGAATTTTACCCCCCAGACAATATTTACTTGTGTATCCTGCAACTGGTCATCGAAAATTCATGAATGTTAACCCCTCCAGACAATATTTACTTGTGCATCCTTCAAATAGTCATCGAAAATGCATGAATTTTAACCCCTCCAGACAATATTTACTTGTGTATCCTGCAACTGGTCATCGAAAATGCATGAATGTTAACCCCTCCAGACAATATTTACTTGTGTGTCCTGCAACTGGTCATCGAAAATTCATGAATTTTAACCCCTCCAGACAATATTTACTTGTGTGTCCTGCAACTGGTCATCGAAAATGCATGAATTTTAACCCCCCCCCCCCAGACAATATTTACTTGTGTGTCCTGCAACTGGTCATCGAAAATGCATGAATTTTAAACCCCCCAGACAATATTTACTTGTGTGTCCTGCAACTGGTCATCGAAAATTCATGAATGTTAACCCCTCCAGACAATATTTACTTGTGTATCCTGCAACTGGTCATCGAAAATGCATGAATGTTAACCCCTCCAGACAATATTTACTTGTGTATCCTGCAACTGGGCATCGAAAATTCATGAATGTTAACCCCTCCAGACAATATTTACTTGTGTATCCTGCAACTGGGCATCGAAAATTCATGAATGTTAACCCCTCCAGACAATATTTACTTGTGTATCCTGCAACTGGGCATCGAAAATTCATGAATGTTAACCCCTCCAGACAATATTTACTTGTGTATCCTGCAACTGGTCATCGAAAATTCATGAATGTTAACCCCTCCAGTCAATATTTACTTGTGTATCCTGCAACTGGTCATCGAAAATGCATGAATGTTACCCCTCCAGACAATATTTACTTGTGTATCCTGCAAATGGTCATCGAAAATGCATGAATTTTAACCCCTCCAGACAATATTTACTTGTGTATCCTGCAAATGGTCATCGAAAATGCATGAATTTTAACCCCCCAGACAATATTTACTTGTGTATCCTGCAACTGGTCATCGAAAATGCATGAATTTTAACCCCACCAGACAATATTTGCTTGTGTATCCTGCAACTGGTCATCGAAAATGCATGATTTTTAACCTTTTCAAAATATGACCTGTGTATAGTATATTTTGCGTAAAAAAAACTGATAATAAAGCCTCGCCCTGTTTCTTGTGTACATTGGCCTAAGAAAAGTTTTACACCAGGAGTAATAAACTCCATCCAATTTCAAAATTTAATTACGTAATCCCTATTTAAAATAAACAAACAGTATTTGGAACTAGTATGGAGTAGGTCCTCCATTTGCTAGTTTCAGTGCATGTTTTTCTGATGGATTTAATCTATTTATCAACAATCTTCTGAGCCATATTGTGACGCTCGTTTATCAACGTTTCTTTAATGGTTGCCACTGACGGGATTTTGGTTGCACACCCTCGAAGTCTTCGGCCGAGGTGCTCCCAAACGTGCTCTATTGGATTAATGTCAGGATTTTTGGCTACCCATAACAGTGACTTGATTCCTTGCGATTCCTTCCAGGTCTTTTATACTTTGCTGGTATGATATGGTGCCCCATCTTCTTGAAAAAGGTAGACATTCTTGTCAATCTGTTTGGTTTCAAATAGTGAGAGCAGTCCTTTCTCTAATATTTGACAGTATTTTGGACCATTTAACCGCTCGTCAACAAGAATCAGCTCAGTTTTCCCTCCAAACCAGACAGCGCCCCACACCATTACTCCAATCCCCCCATGTTTCACGGTTGCCTGCAGACATTCAGTGTTCCAAGTCTCATTCTGATTTCTCCAAACATAAACCTGTCTCGAATTCGAATATTGGCAGAATCTGCTTTCATCTGACCAAATTACAGACTGACAAAATTCATAATCTTTGCTCTCGAATTCTCTCACCCAGTCCATACGCCTGTTCCGGTTAACCTCTGAATTCAAAGGCTTCTTTCTTGCAACTCTTCTTTGGTAGCCTAGCTGTTTCAGAGACTTTATCACCGCATATGGTGACATTTCCATGCTGCTGGCGACATCTTTGACGCTCTGACGACGGTTTCTGATATCTTCCCTCTTCAGCGTCCTTTTCGTTCGCTCAGACACGATGCTTGTTCTTCCTGAACTTTGTTCCACCCGAAAAAGTCTTCCCTCATTAAATATCTTGACAATATTAACCGTTTGATGATTAACCTGGAAAAACTTAGCAATTTCTCTATTTGACTTGCCACACTGATGCCTTCCTAATATTTGCCCTTGTTGAAATTCACCAATTTCCTTACTTCCGCGAACTTTCATTGCAAAATATAAGCCAACTATCGATCACAGATGAGAGTAGCTTGATTCCAACACGGTATTGACTGAAAAAAAAGAAGAGACGTTATGACAAGCCAAAATTACTGTAATCAAGTGTGTCTAAAAACTTATCATAGCCCACTGTATATACGGTATACGAAACACTTCAGACACCTCTATCTATGGATCAGTTATAACAGAGTTTAGTATAGGAGAAAAGGAAATTGAACATAGAATAAACTGCACCAGAGGTAGTTTCGCCCAACACCGCCAATTGCCACAAAACCAAAACATCAGCCTGAAAACTCGAATCATGTTCTTAAATAACCTCGTTAGATCGAAACTTTCAGATAGAAGAAATATCTAAACTGTCAGCTGTATACAATCGTTTCCTAAAATAAATGGTTAATAAAAGCTTTGAGCGAGTGAACATTGTGAACAGATTCAATAAAAAAAAGAACTGTATCAAGTAACAGAAACCATATCAGTTGGGGACTAACAAGAGCAGCAACAACTAAAATGGATAGCACAGTAACTCGAAGAGGAACTGATGACATAATCAATATGGTAATATTCGATATTACTACAAATAAAATGTTAAGAGGGAAATCCCCGATCAGTACTGGAAATGGCGATAACAGTTATTGGACTAGAGAAACGTATTTTCCTTTAAAATTATTTTAAGAGAAAAATATAGATTTCAACCGGAGGCAGCACTGGCTGCTTGGTTAATGAATGCCAAATATTTCCTTATTGGGAAACAGCTAATATTACTATTACCATACATCAGATTTCTGTGTCGCAGGCAATACTAAACTAACCAGATGAAGATATTGATATTAACAACAAAGATGAGGAAAATAGTCCGAATATAAATAGTGTAAATAATGATAACTCCTCACCCCAGAAATTCTGACACAAGGCGATCAGGGGATAATAACAACAAAGATGGGGACAATAGTCCGAATATAAATAGTGTAAATAATGATAACACTTCATCCCAGAAATTCTGACACAAGGCGATCAGGGGATAATAACAATAAAGATGGGGACAATAGTCCGAATATAAATAGTGTAAATAATGATAACACTTCATCCCAGAAATTCTGACACAAGGCGATCAGGGGATAATAACAACAAAGATGGGGACAATAGTCCGAATATAAATAGTGTAAATAATGATAACACTTCATCCCAGAAATTCTGACACAAGGCGATCAGGGGATAATAACAACAAAGATGGGGACAATAGTCCGAATATAAATAGTGTAAATAATGATAACACTTCAGCCCAGAAATTCTGACACAAGGCGATCAGGGGATAATAACAACAAAGATGGGGACAATAGTCCGAATATAAATAGTGTAAATAATGATAACACTTCATCCCAGAAATTCTGACACAAGGCGATCAGGGGATAATAACAACAAAGATGGGGACAATACTCCGAATATAAATAGTGTAAATAATGATAACACTTCATCCCAGAAATTCTGACACAAGGCGATCAGGGGATAATAACAACAAAGATGGGGACAATAGTCCGAATATAAATAGTGTAAATAATGATAACACTTCATCCCAGAAATTCTGACACAAGGCGATCAGGGGATAATAACAACAAAGATGGGGACAATACTCCGAATATAAATAGTGTAAATAATGATAACACTTCATCCCAGAAATTCTGACACAAGGCGATCAGGGGATAATAACAACAAAGATGACAATAGTCCGACTATAAATAGTGCAAATAATGATAACTCCTCACCCCAGAAATTCTGACAGAAGGCGATCAGGGGATAATAACAACAAAGATGGGGACAATAGTCCGAATATAAATAGTGTAAATAATGATAACACTTCATCCCAGAAATTCTGACACAAGGCGATCAGGGGATAATAACAATAAAGATGGGGACAATAGTCCGAATATAAATAGTGTAAATAATGATAACACTTCATCCCAGAAATTCTGACACAAGGCGATCAGGGGATAATAACAACAAAGATGGGGACAATAGTCCGAATATAAATAGTGTAAATAATGATAACACTTCATCCCAGAAATTCTGACACAAGGCGATCAGGGGATAATAACAACAAAGATGACAATAGTCCGAATATAAATAGTGTAAATAATGATAACTCCTCATCCCATAAATTCTGACAGAAGGCGATCAGGGGATAATAACAACAAAGATGGGGACAATAGTCCGAATATAAATAGTGTAAATAATGATAACACTTCATCCCAGAAATTCTGACACAAGGCGATCAGGGGATAATAACAACAAAGATGGGGACAATAGTCCGAATATAAATAGTGTAAATAATGATAACTCCTCATCCCAGAAATTCTGACACAAGGCGATCAGGGGATAATAACAACAAAGATGACAATAGTCCGACTATAAATAGTGTAAATAATGATAACTCCTCACCCCAGAAATTCTGACACAAGGCGATCAGGGGATAATAACAACAAAGATGGGGACAATAGTCCGAATATAAATAGTGTAAATAATGATAACACTTCATCCCAGAAATTCTGACACAAGGCGATCAGGGGATAATAACAATAAAGATGGGGACAATAGTCCGAATATAAATAGTGTAAATAATGATAACACTTCATCCCAGAAATTCTGACACAAGGCGATCAGGGGATAATAACAACAAAGATGGGGACAATAGTCCGAATATAAATAGTGTAAATAATGATAACACTTCATCCCAGAAATTCTGACACAAGGCGATCAGGGGATAATAACAATAAAGATGGGGACAATAGTCCGAATATAAATAGTGTAAATAATGATAACTCCTCATCCCAGAAATTCTGACACAAGGCGATCAGGGGATAATAACAATAAAGATGGGGACAATAGTCCGAATATAAATAGTGTAAATAATGATAACACTTCATCCCAGAAATTCTGACACAAGGCGATCAGAGGATAATAACAACAAAGATGACAATAGTCCGAATATAAATAGTGTAAATAATGATAACTCCTCATCCCATAAATTCTGACAGAAGGCGATCAGGGGATAATAACAATAAAGATGGGGACAATAGTCTGAATATAAATAGTGTAAATAATGATAACACTTCAACCCAGAAATTCTGACACAAGGCGATCAGGGGATAATAACAACAAAGATGACAATAGTCCGAATATAAATAGTGTAAATAATGATAACTCCTCATCCCATAAATTTTGACAGAAGGCGATCAGGGGATAATAACAACAAAGATGGGGACAATAGTCCGAATATAAATAGTGTAAATAATGATAACACTTCATCCCAGAAATTCTGACACAAGGCGATCAGGGGATAATAACAACAAAGATGGGGACAATAGTCCGAATATAAATAGTGTAAATAATGATAACTCCTCATCCCAGAAATTCTGACACAAGGCGATCAGGGGATAATAACAACAAAGATGACAATAGTCCGACTATAAATAGTGTAAATAATGATAACTCCTCACCCCAGAAATTCTGACACAAGGCGATCAGGGGATAATAACAACAAAGATGGGGACAATAGTCCGAATATAAATAGTGTAAATAATGATAACACTTCATCCCAGAAATTCTGACACAAGGCGATCAGGGGATAATAACAATAAAGATGGGGACAATAGTCCGAATATAAATAGTGTAAATAATGATAACACTTCATCCCAGAAATTCTGACACAAGGCGATCAGGGGAAAATAACAACAAAGATGGGGACAATAGCCCGAATATAAATAGTGTAAATAATGATAACACTTCATCCCAGAAATTCTGACACAAGGCGATCAGGGGATAATAACAATAAAGATGGGGACAATAGTCCGAATATAAATAGTGTAAATAATGATAACTCCTCATCCCAGAAATTCTGACACAAGGCGATCAGGGGATAATAACAATAAAGATGGGGACAATAGTCCGAATATAAATAGTGTAAATAATGATAACACTTCATCCCAGAAATTCTGACACAAGGCGATCAGGGGATAATAACAACAAAGATGACAATAGTCCGAATATAAATAGTGTAAATAATGATAACTCCTCATCCCATAAATTCTGACAGAAGGCGATCAGGGGATAATAACAATAAAGATGGGGACAATAGTCCGAATATAAATAGTGTAAATAATGATAACACTTCATCCCAGAAATTCTGACACAAGGCGATCAGGGGATAATAACAATAAAGATGGGGACAATAGTCCGAATATAAATAGTGTAAATAATGATAACTCCTCATCCCAGAAATTCTGACACAAGGCGATCAGGGGATAATAACAATAAAGATGGGGACAATAGTCCGAATATAAATAGTGTAAATAATGATAACACTTCATCCCAGAAATTCTGACACAAGGCGATCAGAGGATAATAACAACAAAGATGACAATAGTCCGAATATAAATAGTGTAAATAATGATAACTCCTCATCCCATAAATTCTGACAGAAGGCGATCAGGGGATAATAACAATAAAGATGGGGACAATAGTCTGAATATAAATAGTGTAAATAATGATAACACTTCAACCCAGAAATTCTGACACAAGGCGATCAGGGGATAATAACAACAAAGATGACAATAGTCCGAATATAAATAGTGTAAATAATGATAACTCCTCATCCCATAAATTTTGACAGAAGGCGATCAGGGGATAATAACAACAAAGATGGGGACAATAGTCCGAATATAAATAGTGTAAATAATGATAACACTTCATCCCAGAAATTCTGACACAAGGCGATCAGGGGATAATAACAACAAAGATGGGGACAATAGTCCGAATATAAATAGTGTAAATAATGATAACTCCTCATCCCAGAAATTCTGACACAAGGCGATCAGGGGATAATAACAACAAAGATGACAATAGTCCGACTATAAATAGTGTAAATAATGATAACTCCTCACCCCAGAAATTCTGACACAAGGCGATCAGGGGATAATAACAACAAAGATGGGGACAATAGTCCGAATATAAATAGTGTAAATAATGATAACACTTCATCCCAGAAATTCTGACACAAGGCGATCAGGGGATAATAACAATAAAGATGGGGACAATAGTCCGAATATAAATAGTGTAAATAATGATAACACTTCATCCCAGAAATTCTGACACAAGGCGATCAGGGGAAAATAACAACAAAGATGGGGACAATAGCCCGAATATAAATAGTGTAAATAATGATAACACTTCATCCCAGAAATTCTGACACAAGGCGATCAGGGGATAATAACAATAAAGATGGGGACAATAGTCCGAATATAAATAGTGTAAATAATGATAACTCCTCATCCCAGAAATTCTGACACAAGGCGATCAGGGGATAATAACAATAAAGATGGGGACAATAGTCCGAATATAAATAGTGTAAATAATGATAACACTTCATCCCAGAAATTCTGACACAAGGCGATCAGGGGATAATAACAACAAAGATGACAATAGTCCGAATATAAATAGTGTAAATAATGATAACTCCTCATCCCATAAATTCTGACAGAAGGCGATCAGGGGATAATAACAATAAAGATGGGGACAATAGTCCGAATATAAATAGTGTAAATAATGATAACTCCTCATCCCAGAAATTCTGACACAAGGCGATCAGGGGATAATAACAATAAAGATGGGGACAATAGTCCGAATATAAATAGTGTAAATAATGATAACACTTCATCCCAGAAATTCTGACACAAGGCGATCAGGGGATAATAACAACAAAGATGACAATAGTCCGAATATAAATAGTGTAAATAATGATAACTCCTCATCCCATAAATTCTGACAGAAGGCGATCAGGGGATAATAACAATAAAGATGGGGACAATAGTCTGAATATAAATAGTGTAAATAATGATAACACTTCATCCCAGAAATTCTGACACAAGGCGATCAGGGGATAATAACAACAAAGATGACAATAGTCCGAATATAAATAGTGTAAATAATGATAACTCCTCATCCCATAAATTCTGACAGAAGGCGATCAGGGGATAATAACAACAAAGATGGGGACAATAGTCCGAATATAAATAGTGTAAATAATGATAACACTTCATCCCAGAAATTCTGACACAAGGCGATCAGGGGATAATAACAACAAAGATGGGGACAATAGTCCGAATATAAATAGTGTAAATAATGATAACTCCTCATCCCAGAAATTCTGACACAAGGCGATCAGGGGATAATAACAACAAAGATGACAATAGTCCGACTATAAATAGTGTAAATAATGATAACTCCTCACCCCAGAAATTCTGACACAAGGCGATCAGGGGATAATAACAACAAAGATGGGGACAATAGTCCGAATATAAATAGTGTAAATAATGATAACACTTCATCCCAGAAATTCTGACACAAGGCGATCAGGGGATAATAACAATAAAGATGGGGACAATAGTCCGAATATAAATAGTGTAAATAATGATAACACTTCATCCCAGAAATTCTGACACAAGGCGATCAGGGGATAATAACAACAAAGATGGGGACAATAGTCCGAATATAAATAGTGTAAATAATGATAACACTTCATCCCAGAAATTCTGACACAAGGCGATCAGGGGATAATAACAATAAAGATGGGGACAATAGTCCGAATATAAATAGTGTAAATAATGATAACTCCTCATCCCAGACATTCTGACACAAGGCGATCAGGGGATAATAACAATAAAGATGGGGACAATAGTCCGAATATAAATAGTGTAAATAATGATAACACTTCATCCCAGAAATTCTGACACAAGGCGATCAGGGGATAATAACAATAAAGATGGGGACAATAGTCCGAATATAAATAGTGTAAATAATGATAACACTTCATCCCAGAAATTCTGACACAAGGCGATCAGGGGATAATAACAATAAAGATGGGGACAATAGTCCGAATATAAATAGTGTAAATAATGATAACACTTCATCCCAGAAATTCTGACACAAGGCGATCAGGGGATAATAACAATAAAGATGGGGACAATAGTCCGAATATAAATAGTGTAAATAATGATAACACTTCATCCCAGAAATTCTGACACAAGGCGATCAGGGGATAATAACAACAAAGATGGGGACAATACTCCGAATATAAATAGTGTAAATAATGATAACACTTCATCCCAGAAATTCTGACACAAGGCGATCAGGGGATAATAACAACAAAGATGACAATAGTCCGACTATAAATAGTGCAAATAATGATAACTCCTCACCCCAGAAATTCTGACAGAAGGCGATCAGGGGATAATAACAACAAAGATGGGGACAATAGTCCGAATATAAATAGTGTAAATAATGATAACACTTCATCCCAGAAATTCTGACACAAGAGGATCAGGGGATAATAACAATAAAGATGGGGACAATAGTCCGAATATAAATAGTGTAAATAATGATAACACTTCATCCCAGAAATTCTGACACAAGGCGATCAGGGGATAATAACAACAAAGATGGGGACAATAGTCCGAATATAAATAGTGTAAATAATGATAACACTTCATCCCAGAAATTCTGACACAAGGCGATCAGGGGATAATAACAACAAAGATGGGGACAATAGTCCGAATATAAATAGTGTAAATAATGATAACTCCTCATCCCAGAAATTCTGACACAAGGCGATCAGGGGATAATAACAACAAAGATGACAATAGTCCGACTATAAATAGTGTAAATAATGATAACTCCTCACCCCAGAAATTCTGACACAAGGCGATCAGGGGATAATAACAACAAAGATGGGGACAATAGTCCGAATATAAATAGTGTAAATAATGATAACACTTCATCCCAGAAATTCTGACACAAGGCGATCAGGGGATAATAACAATAAAGATGGGGACAATAGTCCGAATATAAATAGTGTAAATAATGATAACACTTCATCCCAGAAATTCTGACACAAGGCGGTCAGGGGATAATAACAACAAAGATGGTGACAATAGTCCGAATATAAATAGTGTAAATAATGATAACACTTCATCCCAGAAATTCTGACACAAGGCGATCAGGGGATAATAACAATAAAGATGGGGACAATAGTCCGAATATAAATAGTGTAAATAATGATAACTCCTCATCCCAGAAATTCTGACACAAGGCGATCAGGGGATAATAACAATAAAGATGGGGACAATAGTCCGAATATAAATAGTGTAAATAATGATAACACTTCATCCCAGAAATTCTGACACAAGGCGATCAGGGGATAATAACAACAAAGATGACAATAGTCCGAATATAAATAGTGTAAATAATGATAACTCCTCATCCCATAAATTCTGACAGAAGGCGATCAGGGGATAATAACAATAAAGATGGGGACAATAGTCTGAATATAAATAGTGTAAATAATGATAACACTTCAACCCAGAAATTCTGACACAAGGCGATCAGCGGATAATAACAACAAAGATGACAATAGTCCGAATATAAATAGTGTAAATAATGATAACTCCTCATCCCATAAATTCTGACAGAAGGCGATCAGTGGATAATAACAACAAAGATGGGGACAATAGTCCGAATATAAATAGTGTAAATAATGATAACACTTCATCCCAGAAATTCTGACACAAGGCGATCAGGGGATAATAACAACAAAGATGGGGACAATAGTCCGAATATAAATAGTGTAAATAATGATAACTCCTCATCCCAGAAATTCTGACACAAGGCGATCAGGGGATAATAACAACAAAGATGACAATAGTCCGACTATAAATAGTGTAAATAATGATAACTCCTCACCCCAGAAATTCTGACACAAGGCGATCAGGGGATAATAACAACAAAGATGGGGACAATAGTCCGAATATAAATAGTGTAAATAATGATAACACTTCATCCCAGAAATTCTGACACAAGGCGATCAGGGGATAATAACAATAAAGATGGGGACAATAGTCCGAATATAAATAGTGTAAATAATGATAACACTTCATCCCAGAAATTCTGACACAAGGCGATCAGGGGATAATAACAACAAAGATGGGGACAATAGTCCGAATTTAAATAGTGTAAATAATGATAACACTTCATCCCAGAAATTCTGACACAAGGCGATCAGGGGATAATAACAATAAAGATGGGGACAATAGTCCGAATATAAATAGTGTAAATAATGATAACTCCTCATCCCAGAAATTCTGACACAAGGCGATCAGGGGATAATAACAATAAAGATGGGGACAATAGTCCGAATATAAATAGTGTAAATAATGATAACTCCTCATCCCATAAATTCTGACAGAAGGCGATCAGGGGATAATAACAACAAAGATGGGGACAATAGTCCGAATATAAATAGTGTAAATAATGATAACACTTCATCCCAGAAATTCTGACACAAGGCAATCAGGGGATAATAACAACAAAGATGGGAACAATAGTCCGAATATAAATAGTGTAAATAATGATAACTCCTCATCCCAGAAATTCTGACACAAGGCGATCAGGGGATAATAACAACAAAGATGGGGACAATAGTCCGAATATAAATAGTGTAAATAATGATAACACTTCATCCCAGAAATTCTGACACAAGGCGATCAGGGGATAATAACAATAAAGATGGGGACAATAGTCCGAATATAAATAGTGTAAATAATGATAACACTTCATCCCAGAAATTCTGACACAAGGCGATCAGGGGATAATAACAACAAAGATGGGGACAATAGTCCGAATATAAATAGTGTAAATAATGATAACACTTCATCCCAGAAATTCTGACACAAGGCGATCAGGGGATAATAACAATAAAGATGGGGACAATAGTCCGAATATAAATAGTGTAAATAATGATAACTCCTCATCCCAGACATTCTGACACAAGGCGATCAGGGGATAATAACAATAAAGATGGGGACAATAGTCCGAATATAAATAGTGTAAATAATGATAACACTTCATCCCAGAAATTCTGACACAAGGCGATCAGGGGATAATAACAATAAAGATGGGGACATTAGTCCGAATATAAATAGTGTAAATAATGATAACACTTCATCCCAGAAATTCTGACACAAGGCGATCAGGGGATAATAACAATAAAGATGGGGACAATAGTCCGAATATAAATAGTGTAAATAATGATAACACTTCATCCCAGAAATTCTGACACAAGGCGATCAGGGGATAATAACAATAAAGATGGGGACAATAGTCCGAATATAAATAGTGTAAATAATGATAACACTTCATCCCAGAAATTCTGACACAAGGCGATCAGGGGATAATAACAACAAAGATGACAATAGTCCGACTATAAATAGTGTAAATAATGATAACTCCTCATCCCATAAATTTAGAGAGAGTAAGACTTACCTGAATTATCTACTAACGTTTGTCTCAGTAAACTACGAGCCGCGCCCGCATTGCTAAAATTCGGGAGGTCTCCCATGAACGCCGTGTGTAAAGTAATAATAAAAAAAAATGATTTCAGTTCGCCAGAATTCAAACATCGCAACACCGTTACTTATTAGTCGAATAGCATCATGTGACTGCCTGCTACGAATTACCCTTGGTGATTTTCTAATCGTAGCTCAGATATGGCACGGGGGGGGGGGAGGAAAGTAGGGAGCACCCAGTGAGGACCGAACTCACTACTCATTCGTAATTGTTCTAGCGAGACAGGCTTGCTGACCATTAAACCATTGCACCACTTCGAGGTGCCCAACAATCTAACCATGCCTTTAGAAATGTCTCTTGTTTCTCCGTCACCAATGTCACTATTCAGGCAGGAGCAGCAGGTCGACGCCCGTTCCGAACGCGGTGAAATTGTCACGTTGGGGGCACGACAAGTCTCTACCATCTGTCCCGCTTATCAAAGCTTTTGTTTGTCTCACTCTCATTGACGTTTTTTGAATATTGCATTACGCTCTTCATCTTAACCTACTTTCCAAGTATCATCTGCTACAACTACTCAAGCGTCGGGTGTGGCGTTTAAAGGGTAGAGACAGTGCAACGGTATCTTTTTCTTTTCACCGTTTCACCCCAAGCAAGGTTATAATGCCACTAATATGCAGGGGGTTACAGGGAGTGAAAGTGAAAGAAAAGACTGAGTATAGGGAGGGTTGAGGAAAGGACAAAACATGAACGGGATTCAAGAAGACAGAAGATGGCGATTGGCGTTGCATTTAAATTATGTTAATCATTTCACCCCAAGCAAGGTGGGAATGCCACTAATATGCAGAGGTTTACAGGGAGGGAAAATGAGAGAAAGACTGAGTATAGGGAGGACTGGGGAAAGGACAAAAGATGAACAGGAATCAAGAAGATATGAGATGGCGGTTTACGTTGTATTTAATTTTTTTAGTTATCAGGGAAGCAAGTAAACGGAAGTGAGTTCCACTAGAAGTGACGGTTGCATTTAGCTCGTTCAACAGTAGAATGATGGGACCCAGATGCCAATCTAGTAGCACCTTTAAATTCATGTAGTCGGGGCACCTGGGAAGAAAGTTTGTCATAGACGTTAAAGAAAATAGAAAACATTTTTTCGTTAGAACCATTTTACACTTTTGCAAATCTACCATTCGTTCGTGCATTGAATACCGCTGCCATATTTGGCTTGATGCTCCTGCTATATGTCTCGGGATTGTTGACAAAATTCAATTAAGCGTCTGTGATATAATCGATCCTAACCTGGCATCTCGACGTGGCTTTCCTCTGTCTACAAATATTTCCATGGCATTTATTCTGATGAGCTTTCCTTTTCGGTGTCACGACTGCATGAATTTAAGCATGCTATGAGATTGGCAGCTAGTTATCATCGTTTTGCTGTTGGACTAGCTTGATGCAGCCGTCTGTTCTGTTCTAAAAATGTCTTTTAATATCTCTGTCTGTTCATATAATGTCTGTTCAAGCCTATCTATCTATCTATCTATCTATCTATCTATCCAATTTAACCATACTACGAGATTGGCAGCTAGTTATCATTGTTTTACTGTTAGACTAGCTTGATGCTGTACATCTCGAAGTTCTTGACAAAATCCAAAGAAGGGTCTATAATGTAATCGATACGGACCAGGCATCTCGACATCAGAAACGTTGTAATAAATATGGCGTCAAAGATGAGGACAATAATGTAAATAGTG
>OZ038510.1:29025119-29067619 GCA_964036315.1 Acanthosepion esculentum | reverse complement strand
GGATGAGAACCACCCGCTCAGGTCATACAAATGCCACCGAGGGCGCATGATGTTCGTTCGCTATTTTTAAAGAATTTGTATTAAATGACCTTTAACTGTTTACGGTTTTTATGTGGGGGTGTCAAATTGAATTAGTTTTGTGATAACTAGAATCTTCAAAAATTTAAATGCAACATCAATCGCTATCTTCTGTCTTCTTGAATTTCGTTCATCTTTTGTCCTTTCCTCAATCCTCCCTATTTTCAGTCTTCTCTTTCACTTTCATTCCTTGTAACCCCTTGCGTACTAGTGAATCGTCATCTTCTGTCTTCTTGAATCCCGTTCATCTTTTGTTCTTTCCTCAATCCTCCCTATTTTCAGTCTTCTCTTTCACTTTCATTCCCAGTAAACCCCTGACTACTAATGGCATTCACGCATTGCTTGGGGTGAAATAATGAAAACAATAAAAATATTAAAATAAACGATTACATGATCAGTGTTGCTAGGTAGAATAATATATATTGATTCGTTGGGTTTGTCAGAATGGCGCACTCTTCTATTTCGAAATATTTGGCGAGCCTTTTGTTTTGCGCTGAATATGAGATAAGTGTGAATAAATATCCTTTTTGTTTCCATTTTTTTTAAATCTTGCTTATTGCTACCATGCTGCGTCTATGGTATTCTCAGCCACCTTCTGCATAACTACATCTTTAATGCCTCAAGTTTTCTCTTCATCTGTGCTAAATTTGTCCAGCATTCACTGCCATAAAAAAGAATTGATATTACACAGCAGTTTTTTTGCGATAGGAATATATAAAGTTAGAAAAGCTAAACAGCAATAACATTGTATTTATCGACTCCATTTATAAATTCTATCAAAAGTAAATTTTCAATTCTATTCTTTTCTCGAAGCCAAAGAAAATAATGAAAAGGCAGCGAGAAAATGGAACTTTTTGGTGAGAGGATGTGTGAAAATGAGAGGAGGAGCTGCTTTCTGGATATCTACAGTAGATAAGGTTAAGTCCTTTGCTCGGAAGTTCTCTTCCAACTCCACACTCGACTCATCTGGAGTACTCATACCATATTTCCTCCTAGAATGAAGGTTCTACTGAGTGATATGCACATAACCCCCGTCACAGGTTCCAGACATCATTTCGAAACTAGACCCTCACAAGGCAAGCGTGGGTGACGGCGTCCTAGTTGTCGTCCTACATAAATGTGCTCTCGAGTTGGCTCTTGTTTTCTTTAAACTCTACAACAACTGCCTCGCTGCTTCCTGCTTCCCACCTTATTGGAAGTCCTCCTCTATAGTTCCTGTTTTAAAGAATTCTGGAGAACCATCTGACCCTTCAAGTTATCGCCCTATTAGTCTCTTACTGCTTTTTAGCAAAATATTTGAGGCTCTAATCAATGTCGAAGTAATCATTCAATTCTCGTAGAAACAATATGGCTTCCGTTTCGCCATGTTTATCCGTGATGTGTTAACGGCCATCTTTGAATTTGTGTACCAATCTCTAGATAAGAACAGCGAAGCTCGAACTGTGACTCTCGTTTTCTCGAAGACGTTTGGCATGCTGACCTTCTATGCAAGCTTTACAATTGATAGTTAGTCCTTTCTTCTCGCTTTTTACTATCTTGTCTAGGATTTCCTGCAGTTTTCTTTCTGTGGACCACATTCTGTCATCAACTCTGTGTGGTGCTGAATAATGATAATTCTTCATTTCAGAAATTCGCATACAAAAAAAATGCCATTATCAACATTTTTTTAACCCTAGAACACTAACCATCAATTAAAGTTACAACACTACTAACCATGGGTATATCATACCCGATTTTGAAAATATCAAAAAAAAAAAAAAAAAATATAAATCTTTATTTGAAATATTTTGCATGCTGGCACTTCAAACTTTGTACTTTGAGTTAACATTAATAGGAACTGAAAAATATATTATTTAGGTAAGAAAATCAGGTGCTGAAAATTGTAATTAACCCTAGAACACTAACCGACAATTACAAGTTACACCACTACTAACCATGGGTATATCATACCCGATTTTGAAAATATAAAAAAAATATTAAATATAAATCTTTATTTAAAATATTTTACATCCAGACACTTCAAACTTTGTACTTTGAATTAGCATTAATAAAAACTGAAAAAAACATATTATTTAGGTAAGAAATTCAGGTACTGAAAATTGTAATTAAAAATAGGAAAATTTGCGATGGGTACTATATACCCAGGGTTATTGTTCTAGGGTTAATGAACAGTTTCTGTGCAAGCAAACACTTTTTTTTCTTTTGTGACTATCGAAGATCAAAGTGTGTTATCTGTTACCTCTCATTTTATTTACTAGAGGTAACAGATAACACACTTTGATCTTCGACAGTCACAAATGAAGTGACGATAAACACACCAAACTAAGCTTACGGACACATCACGTTGAAACACCTGTTCCCGTACGGTCACCAAATTTAAGCAACGTCAAACCTGGTCACTACCTAGAAGGATGACCATTTGGGAATACCATTTGCTGTAAGCTTGGATGTGCGGGTGGTGTAATGGAATTGTTAATCGGAGAACCGAGTTCCAATTCCCGTTAGATTCGTTAGATTCATTTCAGAAAGATGTGAGTCCGCCTATTCTCTAGTCAACTATGAGGCAATTAGTAAGACTTGTATCACTCAACCATTATTATCTCAGAAACAAAATTCTTACAATTTAGAAATATTTCTGGCTTTAAATAACCTGAAAAGGGTTGATAAGCCGTAGAAAACTAATCAATCAATGAAATACTGATTAACTACACAGGTATGTCTTTTAGGTTTATTTACATTCTCTGGAAGGTAAATAAACTACTGGACACGAAGTGAGGGACCAGTTTATATATTGATTGTAATATAAAATTGATCCCCCGCTTTACATCCACATTATAATTCGCTGTTTGTTTATCAAATTCTGATTAGGTGTAAATCCACCTTTTCTCTCCCCACCCCCACCAAGCAAACAACACCAAACAAGATTCTCCTTAAAATAGACAAGGGGACAGATTTTCTCACCAGATATTTTAATTAGATTTGTCTATATTAATTAGTTTCATGCTTAATTATCTTTTAATTATCTTGTTAAATATAGATACTTGTTTTTTTTTTTGTGCCGTGTTTGTACTTTTTTAAATACGCGACCACAGTGACAAATAACACCTGAAGTTATTTTTAAAGCCACTCTGCATGGGAACCATGTTAAATTGTTATTTGTATCTATACGTAAATATGCGCACGCGCGTGTGTGTGTGTGTGTATGTGTGTGTAGTTGAATGAGAATCCCATAGGATATTAAATATATGAGACAATTTGGGAAGCTTCAACTTCGCCATAAACGTCCTACGAGGCTGGCATCCCATTCCCACCCTTTCACCGTTGAAACTGTTAGATGTAGACGTCTCTTCTACTCCAATAGCTTCATGTCTCGCACATCTCGCCTGTGGAACTCCCTCCCTTATTCCTGTTTCCCTGACAAATACAATCTCCAACTATTTAAGTGTAACGTCAATCGACATCTCCAGTTGCCTTGATCTATCCACTTCCCTTCTCCACATCCTTTCACCTTTCATTCCTATCAGCTCTCGCTCCAAATCTTTTGTAACCCCCTTGCCTTGATCGATCCACTATCTTTCTCCACATCCTCTCCTTTACCACTCCTATCTGCTCTTCCTCCAAACCTTCTGTAACCCCTTGCGTGCTAGAGGCTTCCAGCCTTGCTTGCGGTGATAAGCTTAAAAAAAAAAAAAAAAAAAAGCGACGTCTTCAGAAAGTAGAATTTTATCTCATAAAAAAAAAAAAATCTCCATTAGCGAGACAAGATGTGATTCGCGTTACCCATAGGTGTCTAATACCAGACGTATCTTAATAATTAGAGGGAGGATCTGAGTTTTTTTCTCAATATGAATAATAATTGGGGATCTTAATAAAAGAGGTTTCCGTAAATCATTTAACGTGCCCAAAATTTTGAATTTAAGTATGTTTGAAAACATTAAATTTATCAATTTATACAATAAACGGATGTCTCGTAAAAAGGAATCGGGAAATCTTTTAAACAGTAACAAATTTAGAATTTAAGTTAATTGGGTCGGGTTAAATAGGTAATGTCAGAATTTCGCCCGGTTCACACTCCTCCCCGGTTTTTTGAACAGGAGTAGAGTTTTATCCGTTGTTTCCTGTTTATGATTGGGTTTCTGGTTTCTCCTAAATTCTTGTCATTCTCTTTCACACCCAGTAACGCATTGCGTCTTAGTGGCATTATCGCCTTAATTGGGGTGAATTGATTAAAATAGATAAATAAAGAAAAACCTTTATTTTTAAATACCTTAAATTTATCAATTTATGCTATAAACAAATGAATTCATAAAAAGTGTGTCGGGAAATCTTTTAATCGTTAAAAGAGTCAACCGACCTGGGTATGACGATAAACTACATCCGGCAGCAAGGCCTCTGATCAGGAGGTTTTGAGGCGCGTGAAACCACCTCTTAATTGCTGGTGTTCCCAGTCCACCCTGACCGAGGGTGGTAGCACTTGTTAGGGTCCCATCTATGGGCAAATAGTTAACCCCCAAACTGGGATGAAAACTTGTAAATGGTTTTAATACCAGCAAAACATTTTTGTAAAAATTATTACCATCAATGAAATTTTGAAAAAATTTATTACCAGCAATACTTTTTTGAAAAAATATTATCAGCAATACATTTTGAAACAAAAATATTACCAGCAATAAAAATCTTGTCGGCATTAATTAACCCATTGAGTTGTTGACATGTCGTAAAACAAAAGAGACTAACCCAAACTCTCTCTCCCTCTATCTCTCCCTACCTTTCCCTCTTTATCTCTCTCTCTATCTATTTCTCTCTTTCTCTCTATCTATTTGAAAAAAAATATTACCAGCAATAAAAATCTTGTCGGCATTAAATAACCCATTGAGGTTGACATGCCGTAAATATATATATATTTGTCATCCACAGACAGACTGTTTCACAGCTCATCAGTGTGGCTAGACGTCCGGTTGCCTCCAGCTAGGATCGAAACCCGACTGAATTTGCGTCAGTCGGAACTTCTCCCACTAAGCCGTCAGCGCACGGTACGGGATGAAGGTGAATTTTAGCGTGTTTATTTTTAGATTTAGATAAACACACAGTGACTGACAGTGACTCAATTCTGTCGAAGAGTCGTGCAATATTAGCTTAAATAGTCACTGTTTACAAATCCACACCTCAAACCAGAGAGCTCAATATATATATATATATATATATATATATATATATATATATATATATATATATATATATATAGAGAGAGAGAGAGAGAGAGAGAGAGAGAGTTGTATAAATCAAACGACCATATATAAGCAACCACATATGCGCGTGTTGGCGTTCATAGACAGGCAAGCAAATAAATAATCATCAAATTTAATTTATTCATGAGGTGTAAACATGACAGTGTTCGATGTAGTTAGACGGAGCAAAGATATATATTAATAACTATACATCTATTAGGTCATCCCATAAGTTCTGACAGAATTTTAACTTTTTTTTAAAATGAAAGAAATTTAAAGAGTATTTTATAATGTCTAATGGAGCTGGACATTATTTTTATGTTTAGATGCATTTAAACTGATCAAATTTTATTTCAGAGAACAATAAAATTAAATTTTGTTTGATTAAAACCCTGCTAACATGGAAGTACCCAAGAATCATTTGAGGCACATAATGCTTTATGAGTTCAAGGAAGGAAAGTCAGAAGCCTAAGCGGCTAGAAACATTCACTCAGTTTATGGAGAGGGATGTGTAAATGAAAGAACTTGCAGAAGATGGTTTGCAAAATTCAGAGATGGAGATTTCACCCTTGAAGATGAAGATCGAACCGGACGTCCAGTTGAGATTGATGAAAAGCTTCTTGAAGCAGCCCTTGAGGAAAATCCTGCTTTATCAGTTGAGGAATTGGCAGTGGTTCTCAGTTCAAACCATACAACTGTTCATCGTCATCTTCGACAACTTGGAAAAGTTCCTAAACTTGGAAAATGGGTGCCTCATGAATTGTCTGAAAACAACCTCAAATCCCGAGTTGACATCTGCTCTTCTCTCCATTCTCACCAACTTGTTTCACTATTTTTGGATAGACTTGTGACTGGCGACGAAAAATGGTTCTTTTATCGAAATGTTAAGCGTCGTAGACAGTGGCTTGGTAAAGGGGAAGGACCCCAGCCACAGCAAAGAAGGGAACTTCATGGGCAAAAGGTTCTTCTTTCAATCTAGTAGGATTGTCAAGGAATAATCCACTTTGAATTCTTACCACCTAATGCAACAATTAATGCTCAAATATACTGTCAGCAATTAGAGCGTTTGAACCAAGCTTTGAGTAAAAAAAGACCTGCTCTAGTGAATCGAAAACGGGTGATGTTTCATTAGGACAATGCGCGACCACACACAGCAAGAATCACGTTACAAGAGATCGAAGAGCTTAGTTGGGAGAAAATTCCTCATCCACCTTATTCTCCCGACCTTGCTCCTTCAGACTACCATTTGTTTCGTAGCTTACAGAATCATTTGGAAGAAACAGCTTTTGTAACACAGGAAGAGGTTAAAACTGACATTTGTGAGTTCTTCGAATCAAAGCCAAAAGAATTTTACAGTAATGGAATTAGTAAGCTTGTTAATAGATGGAAGGAAGTCATAGATAATCAGGGAAAATACATTGTTGATTGAATCTAATTAAATGTAACATTTGGTCACTTGTTTTCTTTATTCAAAATTCGCACAGAACTTATGAGATGACCTGATATATATACCTACGTTTTGGTGTGCGACTTAAGTTTCGCTGGCTTTCCAGCTCATTGGGAACAAAGTATAGCTTATCTTTTAATAACAATACACAGAAGCCACATGAGTGGAACGCTGCTTCATAGGTCAAATATATATATATATATATATATATATATATATATGTGTGTGTGTGTGTGTGTGTGTGTGTGTGTGTGTGTGTGTGTCAAGGGGGAAAACTTGTTTTAAATAACCTGCAAAAGGTTGATAAGCTGTAGAAAACGAATCAATCACCAAATATAAATAAGAAAATTGTTCAAATATTTATGACTAGAATTAACTATTAGATTGAGTGGTAAGTAATTTCCGTTTGTGTGAACCAATTGTAATGCCGAATGTATCATCGTAAGTAACCGTTCCTTAAATATATCAGAACAGGCGATGAAGAATGGATTCTATACAACAATGTTTATCGCAAATTTCGTCAAAGAAAATTCCTCACAACCGACGTGGGTTAAGTAGTAAGACTTGTATCGCTAAATTATTATCTCCAAAAGAAATCTTACAATCTAAAAATATTTTCTGTTTTTAAATAACCTGCAAAGTGTTGTTAGGCCGCAGAAAACAAATCAATCAATGAATTACTGATTAGCTGCACAGGTATGTATTTTAGATTTATTTACATTCTCTAGAATATAAATGTATAGAAACTACCGTAGCCACAAAGTGAGGGATCAGTATATGTAGTGACTCTAATACACAATTGATCCCCCACTTTATATTTACATTATAATTTCTTGTTTGTTGATAAGCTGCAGAAAATGAATGAATCAATCAACGAAATACTGATTAGCTACACAGGCATGTCTTTTGAATTTATTTACATTCTCTGGAAAATAAATGTATAGAAACTACCGTAGCCACAAAGTGAGGGATCAGTATATGTAGTGATTCTAATATACAATTGATCCCCCACTTTATATCTACATTACAATTTCTTGTTTGTTTATCAAATTCTGATTAGGTACGAATCCACATTTTTCCCCAGGCTATGTGTTAATTAGTAAGATTTGTATCACTAAATCATTAGTATCTCAAAAAAAATTCTGCGCCGTTCAAGATGAAAAATATTGTTTACTATGATAACACAATGCCGCGTGCAGAAAGAAAACACACAGGAAAACGATTTGGAACTCGCTCATTCTGTTCTGTCCTATCTGCCATATTTACCTAATCTTGCACCAGCCAATTAATATCTTTTTTCAATCGCTGCAAAAAGATTTGACGGGGGAAAAGTTCGCTAATGAAAACTAAATTCAACAGTACATCAAAAACATGCAAACTTTTAGCTAAAAGCTATCGAAGCTCTCTGCTTGATAAGTGACAAGGAATCGTTGCATATATAAAATTGAATACGATGTAAATACGCTTTAATTTTTGAAGAACAAAGTTGATAGACAGAAACCCGGAAATTATTTCTCACTCAACATACTATTTTATTAGAATTCTGCCCGTCTTCCTTTAGTTAGCACGACCGTAACGCTCTGCTATTCCGTTTACGTGGATAAACGGAAAAGACACACCAGAGATGCCACTTGGTTTCAGCAAGAAAAGGAAAGAAAGAAAGAAAAAAAGAAAGAAGGGAAGATAGAAACGTTTAACGTATTCTGCCAATACCTCATAAATAATAGGCTATTCCGTCTTGATCAATGGAAAGACTTGAAATCTGAGACGCTACTTGGTTTTAGTGGGAAAATGAAAGAAAGAAAGAAGGTAAGAAAGAAAGAAAGAAGGTAAGAAAGAAAGAAAGAAAGACAGACAGACAGACAGAAATATGGGAAGGTAGAATGATTTAACGTCTTCTGCCAATACCTCATAAATAATAGGTTTAATAATTTGATCACGAGGAAAGTCGGAAACGACATATCTGAGACGCTACTTGGTTTTAGTGAGAAAATGAAAGAAAGAAAGAAGGAAAGAAAGGAAGAAAGACAATTGGAAGCAAGAAATAAAACAGGGAACAAAGAAAAAAAATGGAAGACTGAAGTGTTTAAAGTCTCCTGCCAATACCTCATAAATAATAGGTTATTCCGTCTTGATGACGTTGAATGACGGAAAAGACATATCAGAGACACTACTTCGTTTTATTGAGAAAATGAATGAAAGAAAGGAAGAAAGAAATGAAGAAATGAAGAAAGAACGAAAGAAAGGCGGGAAGATAGAAATGTTTAACATCTGCCAATATCTCATAAATAATAAACTATTCCGTTTTGATACTATTTGATTTCCGTGAGAAAATGAAAGAAAGAAAGAAAGAAAGAAAGAAAGAAAGGTCCAGTGGAAAAAAAAACGTTGGTTGGTTGATCGAAAAAGTGATGTGACCCAAAGAGTTGTGAGTTCAATCCCTGTCCTCAGTTTAGAGAACAAACACTTGGAGTGTTATCAAGGCGAATTAACTGAAAAAATTGAGATATCCAAAGGCATGGCACATGGAATTAGAACAATCTCCCCCTCTCCCGAGGACTAAATAAAGGGTTCGGTTCAAAATTCCAGCAAATATCACCTGAAGAATGCCGGAGCGTGCAACGGTCGAAACTTCGTGAATGTGACAGTAAAGAAGAGGACATCAGTCTGAACAATGTAAACAGTGAAGATAGAAGAGCTTAACGTCTCTACTGCCAATGCCACATAAATAATTGACTATCAGTTTTAGTAGTATTTATGTGTATGCAATAAAACAAAACTTGCCCCCCCAAGACCCCAACAAGACCCCCCCAAGACCCCAACAAGACCCCCCCAAGACCCCCCCCCCAAAAAAAAACGGAAATTTATTCATCTCTTTTTTTTTTCAATCTTTTTTTCTTGTTCATTTATCTTTCTTTCAAGAGGTTTTCTTTACCTCCTTTTTGAACTCCCATTTTTTTTTTAATTCACTACCACGGTGGCGTAATGGATAGCGGCCTGGACTGAGGAATTGGTAGAACCGAGTTCGTAATTCCAGTTGAATTCATTACATTCACTTACGTGCTAATACATATGGGAAAGGTATGAATCTGTAGAGGACCGTTGGGGGTGAAATGTGAAGATGTGAGGAGATATCTCTAGATTATGATTTCCTGCTGGCCGGTCCAGCTACATAGGAATGTTGGACTTTAATGAAGTCCAAAGAAGACAAAGAAAACAAGCAAGACCGATATACATGTATGCAACAAATATATATTCATACCAAATTACAATGACATGAAGACATGAAAGGTTACAGAGTGTTTGTATGGAGAAGTTATGTGTGTGTTGAGTGTCCGTACGTACGCATATTGTCCTTAGCGTGTTCCCAGAATTTGGGAAACGCTGTCTCTGTGCGAGGTCACATATTGGTGTAAGTGAAAAAGAGAAAGTTTTTTTTACCTCGCCTCACGCGCGAAGTAGCGGCCCAAGGCCTGGGTCGAAAAAGTGTGAGAGAGAGAAGGTCAGCCAGTATTTATACTCGTGGGAGAGAGACCCCTGTTGAAGGATTAAGGAAACTGAGGAGGAGCTAACTGCGACAAATCCTCTTCTACCCCCCCCCCCCCAGCTATGAGTAAATAGCAGGACAGACCGGGTTCTATAGCCTTGGATGGCAACTGTTCTACAGCAGAAAGAAATGACAAACTACTGTGGGAAAAAATCTGACTTGTCAGTCATGTATTGAAAGATACATGATCACCTAAACGGCACATAACTAACTGACCCACTACCAAATAAAAGTTGTCGTCTGCTAACCATTCATTAGAGCACACGACAATCTTTTGCTTTTTGGGTTCAGAATATATTCCTATGTATTTTTTTCTTGTTTTCATTGCTTAGGTATTTCCTTTGTTCGGATGTCTCTTCCTCCATTAAGGTTTCTGCTTACTGTTTTTAACTCGGTCTACTGCAAGGCCGTAACAATGGCTCCTCTATGAAAATCGACGAATTCATTATGCGAGCTTTGAGTATGCATTCTGGCTTAATAGAAAAAACGATATCGTTCTTACCTCGTTCTACCAATTAAATATTTACAAAGTTTATCTTTGTGTTGTGACCTCGGTATTTAAAGTGTTATTCATGCCAAAATAATGACACACAAATGACTTGATTTGTGAAAGGTGACATATTTTTCAAATGTCGAATTGCCACACCTTTTCAGATAAAATTGAAAGGTGATATCATTTTTAAAGAAAAATAAGATCCGTATACGAAAGACGGTATTTAAGAAGATAGAGTATCAAAAAGACAGCCTCAGCACTTAGAAAGGTAGAGTCTATATATGTTTTTAATCATTTCACCACAAGCAAGGCAATAAAGCCACTAAGACAAGAGGTTACTGAGTGTAAAGGAATAAGAAAAAAAAAAGAGAAACATTATTAAGGAGCGAGAACAATAAAAAGAGAGGACTAAAGAAGTCTGTAGATAACGATTGGCATTGCATTTAAATTTTTGAAGATCAAATTTGGCTAGAAAGTAAGGAACCGGAAGTGTTTTCCATAGGTGAGAAAAACTGCTTGCAACTATCTTATGGTCATATCTAATTCAGGAGGCTGTATATTTAAAGAATGCTGGGAGAGTAGCTTCAGCGTTTTAAGTTCTGATTCTATCCTAGTCAGGTTGGGTATATCGAAAGATTGTCCTATGAAACGTCGCATCAGGGAATGCCATCGATTCAGCATCAACTTTAACATTGACCGCTGAATGTTCTGAAGTACACAGGGGAGATAACACTTCAGCATATCATTTTTCAGGGCAGGATGTGAGGAAGAGGTCTAAGGGGTTCGCGTGATGCCTTTTTGTATCGGGGACACGGACGGGGTCGTCAACGATCTATGCCGATTCGTAAGCAATGGAGAAGTCTCAGCGGTATTTGCCGTTTTCATTGGTTTTGTTCTAGTGAATATTAAAGTCATCACAAATATGAATGTTAGTTGGGCGATGCTCGGAGAGGATATTATAAATATTTTTTATATTAAATCTGATCCGCATAAGAAACAGAATTTATCAAATGCCTCGGACTGATCCAAATTGATCAGCGCGGCAACACCGTGGACTTCTTCAATGATCAATCGAACGAAATGAAGCTTGTCCGGAATAGTTCTACCTCTCACAGCGCAAGTTTGCTTGGAATCAATCCGACTGACATTTACAAGGCCCAAGTGCTACTCAAGGTAGAGGATAATCGTATGATGTATGAGCGCAAGAAAAGGCTAGAAGTGAATTTCATGATGTTATGCAGGAATGATAACGGTTAACCCTAGACTTGAAGAAGTCAAGATTGTAGTGATGTCATAGCTAACCTTTTGCTATGACCTTTGCCAAAATCTTTAACACAGCATTAAGCATAGGTAAAGGCAAAAACTCCGTTTTTATTTTTGCATAACAACTTGATGACACCTCTGATGAGACGTCGGGGTATATTCCCATCTTCAACCAATTCAACGCCTCGAAAACCAACCTAATTACATTCCATCATTGCCGATCGGACACCGAACGTCATATCAGGGAAGGCCTTTGATTTGGCATCGACTTTAACACCGACCGCTGAATGTTCTGAAATACGCAGGGGATGTAACACTTCAGCATAGCATTTTTCAGGGCAGGATGTGAAGAAGAGGTCTAGGGGGTTCGTGTGTTGTCCTTTTGTATCGGGAACACGGACGGGGTCGTCAACGATCTATGCCAATTCGTAAGCAATGGAGAAGTCTCGGCAGTATTTGCCGTTTTCATTGGTTTTGTTCTAGTTGACTAACCACTGTTTGTGGAGAATATTAAAGTCATCACAAATATGAATGTTAGTTGGACGATGCTCGGAGAGGATATTATAAATATTTTTTATATTAAATGGGAGCCGTATGAGAAACAGTATTTCAAAAGATAGCCTCAGTATTTAGAAAGGTCGAGTTTCTATATTTGTCTTAATCGTGCCGTCGCCTCCCTCTGTCTTGCTTTTTACAAATACTTTCACGGTAACTGCTCCGATGAGCTGCTTTTGCTGGTTCCCAGACTTCATGAATTTAAGCGTTCAACCAGGCTGGTATCTCGCTCTCACCCTTTCACTGTTGAAACTGCTAAGTGTAGCCGTTTCTTCTATTCCAATAGCTTCATGTCTCACACTTCTCGCCTGTGGAACCCCCTCCTGTTTTCTTGTTTCCCTGATAGCTATAATCTCCAACTATTCAAATGTAATGTCAATCGACGTCTCCATATGTCTTGATCTATCCCCTATCCTTCGCTTCATCTTTTCCTCTATCACTCCTATTTGCTCTAGCCCAACGTTCAGTAACCCCTTGCGTGCTAGTGGCTTCCCGCCTTGCTTGGGGTGAAACGCTTAAAAAAAATCATTTCATCACCGAACAAGGCAATAAAGTCACTAAGACTTGGGGGGGGGGTTACTGAGGGTGAGAGAATAAGAAAAACATTAAGAAGCGAGAACAATAAAAGAAGCGGAATAAAAAAGGACAGAAGATAACGACTGACATTTACAAGGCCTAAGTGCCACTCAAGGTAGAGGATAACCATATGATGTATGAGCGCAAGAAAAGGCTAGAAGTGAAGTTCATGATGTTATGCAGGAAGGATAACGGTTAACCCTAGACTTGAAGACGTCAAGATTGTAGCGATTTGGAAAACATTCTGTTCCACAAAACAGCAGTTCTGGGGAAGAAGCTGTCCGAATAGAACTTCCTCCTTACTAATGGAATACGAAATGAACGGGGACGATTTACCTCTTGTGGGTGTGGCAGGCGGGTTCCATTTGTAAAGGTCAATGGTGGTGAGACTAAGGAATGTAGTTATTCATAACTCGTACCATGGAAATAGCAATAATGTAACGAGATGCTCGCGGGGTTTCGTCTGTGGGCAATTAGTTGTAGTTTGGAAAATAATTCCATCACCCACATGTCACTTTTGAACGCTATCAACACAAGATAAGGGAGGACTGGATATAGCAGCAAGAATCCATTTTTGATCTGATCTAGCTCTTGTAAAGATAGAGTATAGCAGAGTGGGGCATATACTTATCGGGAGGGGAGGCGTTACAATGAACCTACAATTTTTTTCACCAGTTTTAATGTTTTCAGCTATTTTGTCGAATATTGCAGTTTCGTCATCCTATCTTCATTGAGTGCTTTATTATATTGGCCTTGTGTCAGCATAGGTTAGATTACGTGAAACTCTTGCTACCGAGTCGTAGAAATTAACGGTAACCGTAAGTAGAACAAAGTCCATCCTTGTGAGCAGGACCGGTGCGTACTAGCCCCAAACCCCCGACCGGGAAGACCTAGCCTTACTGGGGGCTCCGGGCATTGCTTTGTAACTCTCGCTATCTTATCAATATTTGCTTTTTTCTACCTACATTTATATACGTTACAAATTAAACTAAACGCAACCGACTATTAAAGGATGAAGATGTTTAGCTGATTTTGACGTCTTTCTGGTGTTTTTTTTTTCGCCCAAATCCTCGAAATTGTTTTGCTCGCGCTAAGTCTAAAAAACACTATATATAAAATTCACTATTTTTTCTATCCATAATGGCGAATGTGTTAAAATTATTCAACTTTTAACAAGAAAAAAAATCTCAAGTTGAGGTTAAAAATTGCCGCAAAATATTGTTGATTTATTTAAGATGGTATGATCTATTATGACATGTCTCTAATTATTTAAGATGGTATGATCTATTATGACATGTCTCTAATTATATAGATTGTATTTATTTTTCAATTTTTCTAGTTGGATTGTTCACCTATGTTGTATATAGTCCATTATTAGTGATAATTAAGTTACAATAAAATTTGTATTTTATATAAATACTACCTTATAATAATGGAAATGTAGTAGGGGGGTCTCCGTATCATACATTGGTGGGGGAAGGAACACGAGACTCTTGCACCGGCTCTGAAATAAATAAATATCATGTTGTACATATTGAATACATTGTGATAGATAGATAGATAGGAACGGGCAGAGATAGATAGATAGATAGATAGATAGATAGATAGATAGATAGATAGATAGATATGAGCGGATAGAGATAGATAGATAGATAGATAGATAGATAGATAGATAGATAGATAGATAGAAATAATAACATATCTACAGAGATAGATAGATATATAGATATGAACGGACATAGATAGATAGATAGATAGATAGATATGAACGGACATAGATAGATAGATAGATAGATAGATATGAACGGACATAGATAGATAGATAGATAGATAGATAGATAGATAGATAGATATGAACGGACAGAGATAGATAGATAGATAGATAGATAGAAATAATAACATATCTACAGTCATAGATAGATAGATTGATAGATAGATAATGAACAAGATAAATGGGGTGATAATAAAAATCACAAAACTCTATTTATGAATACTATCTTATGAAAAATGAGAGGTAGTTGAGTGGGGGTGGGCCCCAATCATAGATTGGGGTGGGGCCATGAGACCTTTGAACCGGCTGTACTTGTTGGCTTTGCTGATGTAAGCTGAGTAAATATCTTCCATGAAGTGTAACAAGAAGTAAAATAAAACCGCACCTTGCGTTACCCTATGAACTTTACTTCTAGTTAAGTAATCGAACCGTAAATATACAAATTCCTTTATTGGGTATGAATTTAATGTAGACCTTAATTCCTAGATGCGTCACGCTTAAAAACTGATCTGCCGGATTTCCGACCTTCCTTTATTCTGGTTAACTGGGCACTGAAACTGTCTATGACTAACTTCAGAACATATAACTTTTTTTTTTACTAAATTTTCGCCATGACAGTACACAAAACTGACTTAAGCTAAAGTATTACTGAATGAGATTGTTGTATAGACGTAAGGGGAGGATTTGTCTATGTTTCTGAGATGAGGTATTATGTACACTATTTACATTATTCGGACTATTATCCTCATCTTTGTCGCCATATTTATTATAACATTTCGGCCTTCTTCAGGTGGTTGGAATGTCGACTCAAGGACACATGGCACAGTGGATATAGGCGTTGGTTAGATCCAGTGATTGGACCCAAAGAGTGTGAGTTCAATACCCGGTTAAGGCAGTGGAGAACTTGGAGAGGGGAATTAACTGGAGATAACTGATAACTGGCATCCATTAAACATGGCACGTGGAACTAGAACAGTCTACCACAGTGAGCGAAATAAAAGGTTCGGTTCGACATTCCAACCACCTGAAGAAGGCCAGAGCGTACAACGACCGAAACGTTGTAACAAATATGGCGAGAAAGATGAGGACAATAGTTCGAATAATGTAAATCGTGTAACGGGAGGAGGTGATGATTATGAGGATATGTAGAATAGATAACATTTGATTCTAATTGAGAAGAGGTTAAGGTTGGAGTGATCGAGGAAGAATCATTTCGGGAGCTACCGTTTTAACAATGCAATACGGGGGAAATTAAGGTGATTCAACCTAATAGATGAGGCATGGTGGGACTTAGCTGTAAAGGTCTGGACTGGTGAAAAAATAACTCATCTCAACATTTGCCATGGAAATAGCGATAGGGTAGTGATAGGCTTGCGACGTTTCGTCTATGGGGAAGAAGTTGTATGATTGAAAACGATTCTTCGCCCACAAGGCCGCGTATACGTTCTTAAACTCTGTTAAGGATGGAAAATGAGGATTCTGCAGCTCCAACCCAGATATGACAGCAATACTCCAGTTTTGGTCTGATCTGTCATAAGAAGCCGATCCTCATCGATCCACCATGATCCTATAGAATCCTTCATTGGGGATTTGGAAGATTATATGATTGATTTGTTATTTTACGGCTTATCAACCCCCTGCAGGTTATTTAAAGCAAGATTTTTTTTTAAATTGTAAAAGGATTTGGAGATGATAATTATTTAGTTATACAAGTCTTACTAATTAACCCGTAGCTAGAGGGAGAAGAGATGGGTCCATACCTTTTCCAAAGGTATTTGCGCGTAACTGAATATAACGAACCCAACTGGAATTGAAACTCGGCTTTCCGATTAACAATTCCGAACCGTTATCCATTACACCACCCGCACATCCGAGCTTACACTTGGTATTTGGTGTGGATTAAGGCATGGAAGATTTGTAAACACGCCCAAATATAAATACGGACATTTCTATAGTTCTCTAGGGTTTGTTTTTTTTCTATCGGTAGATTGTATCAGGTGCCTTGAAAAACTGCATTCGAAATTTGCCTGCGCTCCAATACCGACCACTGATGCAATCGACCTTAGCCACCAAAACGAAAGACAATTATCACACGAATGTGACCTGAAAAGCTCTTAGACTGACTATGAAAAAATGATATTAGATGTGATGTCAGAGCTGTGGAATATTGCATGCATTAATTTCAGTATATCTTAGTAATGACTGCATTGTTTGTTCTCAGGTAAACTGACATCTGTTGGTCAAAAAAGTCATCAACAGCAAATATGACGTCATCATCACTGCGTTACTTGTTTCCCGCTAAGTGTTTTTTTTTTAAATGTTGGTGAACAGATGATAATCAGATTGGGCCAAATCAGGAGAATATGGAGTGTGATTAACCAGTTCAAGCCAAACTAATTACATTCCATCATTGCCGATCGGACACCGAACTGATGCCTCCTCAGAGATGCTCCGTGTCTTGAGAGATTATTAAGACTTAACCTCACCCGTGACTTCAAGTGGAACTTGTACATACAATATATTGTTAAAGATGCGGGAAAAATGGTCGGCTCCCTGTACTGCTCCAGAAGGGAAGGAGGAGAAGAAGAGGATTCATACCTTTCCTAAGAAAGTTGATATAATGGATTCGACTGGAACTCGGCTCTCCGATTCCCCAATTCGAGCCGTTATCCGTTACTCCGCCGTGCCTCGTAAAATGCAGTACTGTTGTCATATTTGGGTGGGAGCTGTCCAGTCCAAAAGCGTCTCCGAATCCTTATAGGTGACACATTATTTTCCACCCACAATCTCTCTCACAGACGGGATGTGACAAACCTTTCGCTTCATTATCGCTATTTCCATGGAAAGTGCTCGGACGAACGGCATTCCCTGGTTCTGCCAGTTCTAACCTTCACGACCAGGATCCGCCATACCACTTACATTGTAGCAAACTACCAATATAGCCTCCGTGTTCCATTGCTGTTCCTCTCAAACAGCTTCTTTCCCTGAACCAATGCTCTGTGGAACCAACACCCAAGTGGATATTTACCCGACCATTATAATCTTAACCTGTTTCAGTCAAAGGTTAACAGTTATCTTCCTCCCTGTTGAAACTTGACTAATGCATGGAATAACAATGCAACACAAAATGTACTTAGAACAAAATGTATTGAAACAAGAAAGTGTACACAATATTTACATATAGTCTTTTGTATATTCCTGGGAAGACTGTTCCTGGAGAATGTGTTGACTAAGTCGCAGTCGGGCAGAGTCTCTAGTTGAATCTCTTGATTCGCCTCCCTTGTCTTCCCGGTACCAACCATATTTATATCGTCGGTACTCCACTATGCAAATTAGGTGGATCCTACCACAACACTCTCCTATCCTTATAAACTGCCTCTTAATGTAACTCTACGGGCCTTGTACAGAGTTAATCCTACTGTAAAAAAAAGCAAAAAGAAAAAACATCAGTACCAGCAGAGGAACAAACATGGTCGACTGCCTTAAATACACTTTGTGGGGAAGACCATCAATACTAGGAGTTTTATCTCGGCTGCCCTGATTATCCGCCATGATGTCTCATTCGCAACCAGCCGTCTCAAGGATGAGGAAAGCCGGCTAAATCGGTGTCGAACTGAGCAGGACTCAATCCGGGATCCTTGGTGAATATAAGACGAAAAAGCCTCACAGATGCTTTCGTTTGTAGTCACCTGTTGCCCGTCCGGTATTGTGACGCTTGGGATTTATCAATCAGCGTGCAATTCTTCTTGCTGCAATTCAGCGGCCATATTCGTTGCCTCAGAAGACATTTTTTAAATGTGCCCTAATTACTAGAGCCTGTTCCTTCTTGATAAGCAAAGAAGCCAGTCCGTCCCTAGTTATGGCTACTTCCTCACTATCTCCAGATTTGATGGCACCATCTAATCAAGATTCAGATGCCGTTTGCGCTGCTAATCTATCTAGATTGAGCCGGCGACTATAATCAGTAGCAAACGACCTAATCAAAGACTTAAGGAGGCCCCAACCACTTATTCCTAACCACCCTCCTCATCAATTCCATCTGTAGATTTAGTAATAAAAACTGATCACGAAAATCTTCCACCCACGACGTGTTGAATTTCCAATAACCAGTCAGTCTAGACTGGGGCTTATTTTACCCGAGTTTACCCGCACCCGGACGTGCCTATGATCCGAGTAAACCATCGAATAAAAACTTGGTCACCCTAAGAGCCCTACATCGACTCTCTTTAACACCGGATTGATATAACGCGAACGAACTACAGTCCCGATCCGCCCCTATTTTTCCAAGTCCACATTACTCCATTAGGTGTTCAATTCTAAACTTATCGACCAGATCAGATCAGATCCGTCGATAAAATATCGAGATGGTTTCACATTCGGGTTGTTTGTATCCCATCTTTCCCCACTACGATCTAAATCGGGATCAAGAATGGCATTCCAAATCACCCATTAAAAGCACCTGTTAGGTGGTCCCAGCTATGGGCAAACAGTGAACCGCCAAATAGGTCAAAGCGCGATGAAAGTATAAATATACATTTTTGTAGTTTCCAGCAATAGATTTTAATAGGAAAAAACATTTCCGGCAACAAACTTTAATAGAAAAAAACATTTCCGGCAATAGATTTTAATAGAAAATTTTTTTCCAGCAACAGACTTTAATAGAAAAAAAAACATTTCCGGCAACAGACTTTAACAGAAAAAGACATTTCCGGCAATAGATTTTAATAGTAAAAAAAATTCCAGCAACAGACTTTAATAGAAAAAAAACATTTTCGGAGGAGATTTTAATAGTAAAAAAAAAAAAATTCCAGGTATAGATTTTAATAAAAAAAAATGTTTCAAGTAATAGATTGTAATCGCAATTTTTTTCAAGCAATAGACTTTAATAATAAAAAAGTTTCCAGCTATAGATTTTAATAGAAAAAAACCCATTTCCAACAATAGATTTTAAAAATAATTTTTTTTCAGTAATAGATTTTAACAGTAAAAATATTCAAGCTATAGATTTTAATAGTAAAAAAAATTTCCAGCAACAGACTTTAATTGAAAAAAACATTTTCGACAATAGATTTTAATTGTAAAAAATAATTCCAGGAATAGATTTTAAAAGAAAAAAAAAGTTTCCAGCAATAGACTTTAATAGTAAAAAAGTTCCCAACAATAGATTTTAATGGTAAAAATGTTTTTCCAGCAATAGATTTTAATAGTAAAGTAAATTAATGCGTAGATTTTAATAGTAAAAACATTCCAGGAATAGATTTTAATAGAAAAAAAGTTTCAAGCAATAGACTTTAATAAAAAAAAAAACAACTTTTTTCCAGCAATAGATTCTAATAGTAAAAAAAAATTCCAGCAATAGATTTTAATAGAGAAAAATTTCCAACCACAGATTTTAATAGTAAGACAAAATTCAAACAATAGAATTTAATAGAAAAAAAAATTCCAGAAATAGATTTTAATAGAAAATTTTTTTAAAAAACACACAAGAATATTAAATTTCGGCATTAAATGACCCATAATGGAATTGATATGCCATTAAACAAACTAAACCAAATCCTCCGGAGCAACTTGCCTCTGGGTTGAGCCTCGTCTTTAAACATCGTCGAGTTCAGGACGCTGACAGCCTCTCCCATAGATCCATCGCCCATTCCAGTTTTGATGGAGCCATCTTGGAATATGCCTCCGATGTAGCAACATCAGGGACGGGCGTACAAAAAACTGGAACCCTCTTGCAAAAAATATGTTTTCATTTCTGCACTTCCTCACTATCCAGGACGGCGACTGCTGGGGTCATGAAGAAGAGTTTGTTAGCCTCTTCAATAATGCCCCACGCTTACTGTGATCCATCTTCTATGTATATCCTCTGTGACGACCCTCTTCGCTTTGGAAATGATCGTATGGTCCTCTAAATTCTTTTCACTGCATTTCTGCATGAACAGGAGGATTTTTAGTAAATGTCCATTGCCCGCTCGGCATGTTCACCGATAACAAGGTCGGCGTTCTTCCCCTTGTAGCTAGGCTTTGCCTTCATTCTTTTTTCCTTTGCCTCCACTGAGGGTCACCTCCGTCTCTTCCACAGCACCACACAGTCTTTCTTGGCTTAGGATGGGCTAGGAGGTTTCGTTTTTCTCGACAGGGCTGGAAGTATTCTTACTGAAACCGAGAGGGACCTCGACGAAGGAGACGACTACTTCTTTTTGGACGAGGAAGATGAGAAGCGTACGGCCATATAACGTTGAAACACCGGTTCCCGTACGACCATGGAAGTTAAGCAACGTCGAGTCTTGTCAGTACCTAGATGGGTAACCACTTGGGAATACTAGGTGCTGTAAGTTTGGATGTTGTAAAGGATAAGGTCTTGGAATTGTTAATCGGAGTACCAAGTTCAAATTCCAGTTGGGAACGCTATTAATTCACCCCTTACTCCCAGCTATGGGTTATTATTCACCTCAAGCAAGGCAGGAGTGCCACTAGCACGCAAGGGGTTACAGAGAATTGGGAACAAGAGTAAAGAGACATGTTTGGGGAAAGGATAAAGATAAGGAAGGGGAACAAGCGCAGGGTGTCAGATGTCGATTGACACTACACTTGAATATTTGAAGATTATAGTCATCGGCGAAGGAAGTAAGGGGAAGGGAGTTCCACTGTCGGGAAGTGCGAGAGAAGAAGCTGTTTGAGTAGAAGAGACGGTTACATTTAACCGTTTTGACAGTGAAAGGGTGGTACCGAAATGCCAGCCTGTTAGAGAAAGTAGCTCGTCGGAACAGTTGCCGTGAAAATACTTGTAGAAGAGACAGGGGGAAGCCACGGCACATCTGTGGGATAGCGATTGTAGACTAGATGCCAGATAAGGACCTATTATATTGCATATACGTCTCTGGATTTTGTCGAGGACTTCGAGACGTACAGCAAGAGCACCAGATCATATGCATCCCATTAGAATGTCTGAAGACCAACTTCTCGAGAGCTCCTCTCTGCGACTGTTCGGTCTCACGCTGTCCGCTGATCTGAGATGGAACAAATACATCGAGTTAATTGCATCATCTACCGCAAGGAAAGTTGTCTCCCTGTGCCGAGCCAGGAAAATTTTCTCCCCGGAATCGATCCTCCAAATCTATAAATCGACCATTCGCCCTTGCATGGAGTATTGCTGCCATATATGGTCTGGAGCCCCTGCTGTTTGCCTCAGGGTTCTTGATAAGATCCAGAGATGGATATGCAATGTGATTGGCCCTGATCTGTCATCTCGTCTGCAGTCGCTCTCTCACAGACGCGACGTTGCCTCGCTCTGTCTTTTTTACAAATACTTTCACGGTAATTGCTCCGAAGAGCTGCTTTCGCTGGTTCCTAGGCCTCATGAATTTAAACGTCCCACGAGGCTGGCATCCCGTTCCCACCCCTTCACCGTTGAAACTGTTAGATGTAGACGTCTCTTCTACTCCAATAGCTTCATGTCTCGCACATCTCGCCTGTGGATCTCCCTTCCTTATTCCTGTTTCCCTGACAAATACAATCTCCAACTATTTAAGTGTAACGTCAATCGACATCTCCAGTTGCCTTGATCTATCCACTTCCCTTCTCCACATCCTTTCACCTTTCATTCCTATCTGCTCTCGCTCCAAATCTTCTGTAACCCCCTTGCCTTGATCGGTCCACTATCTTTCTCCACATCCTCTTCTTTACCACTCCTATCTGCTCTTCCTCCAAACCTTCTGTAACCCCTTGCGTGCTAGTGGCTTCCAGCCTTGCTTGGGGTGATAAGCTTAAAAAAAATATATGACAGCAAATTAGTAAGACTTGTATCATTAAACCATTATCATTAAAACTTTCTTACAATCTAAAATGAAATTCTGGCTACGGTTTATGAACCATTTGCAGGTTATTTAAACCTGCAAATGGTTCATAAACTTTAGAACTCAATCAATCAATCAAAATTGGGAAGATGTGGCAGAGGATGGGTGGGTGAACAGTCCTTGATGAGGCTGATGGTGATACTGAATCTGCAGATGGTGCTGCAGAGAACAACTCCCTCTCAAGGTTCGCTTTAGCGCTGTTTATTATTCTAGATCTTGTTCCAGGGCGGATAGTTCTCCGTCCAGGGATATGTGGCGGAGGCGTCACTCTACGGCTGCGGGGAATGGGACTGTCGACAACCTTAGCTATAGAGGGTTTAGAGGACAGAGGCTTCGCTACTCGGACCTCCCCTCTACACTTGACCACAAACAGCTATTCTTCTTTCCCTTTGTTAAACAAAAGGGTATCGGAGAAGGCAAGACCCAGCAAAGATGTTACAGCAAGTGGTTTTCCTAATGACCAAACAGTTGGGAACGCAGCTGCAGGCCTCGTATGTTGAAGCCCCATTTCCCGAGCTTGGGAGTCAGAGTAGAAATGTAAAATTTCAAAATATTTTAATATATAAATGCCCAGTAAATTATTTTACTATGAAAATGCATTGCAAATTATTTCAATATAGAAATAAATTGTAAATTATATTACTATAGGAATGCCTTAATTATTTATTATAGAAATGCATTACAAATGATTTTACTGTAGGAATGCATTACAAATTACTATAAAAACGCGTTTCAAATTATTGTATTATATAATGTGACATACACACGATTTCATTAATCATATAGGCGTTAGGCTAAAAAAACACTCCCAAAGAAAAATCCCAAATTCTTGTCGAAAATTAGTTAGGTATAAAAAATAAATAAATAAATAGATAAATAAAAATAGATAAAATCCAATGCCTTCAACTTGCGAGCAAATATGTTCCATGATCAGCCATACCCTCCTCTTCTCTTCACAAATTATTTCCCTCTTTAGCCCACTCTTCCACCCACAAGCCACGGGTCCGGGAACTTTGAAGCGACCCGACGCGAAAATGATCTGGTTCCAAAATCTAGCAGCTATCAGGCGGTCGACCATGAGTGAATTCCAGGCACCATCAGGATCTCCTGCTGCAATTCACGTGATCAGACCCTACTAAGGGTTGATTGAAATTTTGGCCATCACACAAACACTGCGTGAGCTGCTCCCCATCCTCCCGGGTACCCGGTCAAGGACGAAGAAAACCCACGTGACTGTCTTTGGGGACAGCAAAAATTTAAAAAAGGATTTTCAGTTTCCGTCTGACCAGTGGCAGGTGAACGTCGCTGGGCAAAATCGTCCCGATTCAAAATGGACTGCCCACTGAAATGAAGAAGGCAGCAAAGTCTGTCGACTAGAGATGAGAGTGCCTGTACGAAACTGAATCGACCAACGAAACGCCTGTACAAGATGCTGTGAAACCTCCGAACACTTCCGAAAGAAAAGGAACCCAGGAAAATTGCCGGCCGACCAAAATATTGTGTTAACATACGTACTCTCGCTTCGGCGAATCAGAACTTTGTGTGGAAACGTCAACTCGACTGACAGATAAGTTGATTCTCTTGGCTTGATCTTTTTTTTATGTATATGTATGTATTCGCTCGCATCTTCTGTTGTTTCATGGTCCCCTTCCCCTTTGTTAAATGAATTTTCTTTTTTTCTTTCTTTACCTGTTTATGTATTTATAAATAAATGTTTTATTTTGAAATCCATCTTCTTGCGTCTGTTCTTCGTTGACTCCCTTGTGTTGCTTCCATTCCTCAGTGAAGACCAAGAAAAGATCCCACGTTTTCGTTTTTAAAACCCGTGGTTCATCTATATGCTACAAGTTCGTAAGAATAAACACATTGCAAATGATTCCATTTTAAAATGCATTGTAAATTATTTTAATATGAGAATGCATTGCAACTTATTTCAGTATATAAATACATTGCAAATTATTTTGGTGTAAAATGTATTGAAAATTATTTTACTATAAAAATACATTGCAAATTATTTTACTATAGGAATGTATTGCAAATTATTTCACTATATAAAAGCATGGCAAATTATTTTACTATAGGAATTCATTGCAGATCATTTCACTTTATAAATACATTTCAAATTATTTTACTATAGAAATGCATTGCAAATTACTACATAAAAGCATGGCAAATTATTTTACTATAGGAATGCATTGCAAATTACTATAATAATGCATTGTCAGTTATTATACTATCTGAAAACAATGCAATTTATTTTGGCGTAAAATGCATTGGAAATTATTTTAAAATGTAAATTCATTGCATTATTTCAGTATATAAACGCATTGCAAATGATTTGGGTATAAAATGCATTGCAAATTATTTCAATATATAAATGCACTGCAAATTATTTTACTATGAACATGTATTGCAAATTATTTTACAACAGAATTTAACAATATTTATTGAAAAGATGTCCATTTTTGCAGCTTGCTCAGAAATAATAGTTTCGACCCTAAATTTAACCCAGGAGGTCAGGATCAGCGACTCCGGGTTCATCATCGTGGAAAGTTAAATTTATAGACTAATTTTCAACTCTTAGGGTTCATCCGTTTAGCCGGACTTATGACACATACACGCAAACAAACATTCGCCGACTTGAGCAATGCGACAGGAGTTTGACCTTCACTCTTCTCAATGCCAAAAGAACTTTCTTTTTTTACCTGAGTAACGTTTTTTTTTTCTCTTAATAAGTAATGTCCATTGATCAACAATACACAGTGTTATAAACATATTCCAGAATAATTCATAACTATCGACTCATTGCCTATGTAGTATCGATTTTTCCTGTTTGAACATGTCTCGCTTCATAAATACAATCGTTTGTCCCTACCTACGCGTCTACAGGGTGTATACTACTTGCAATAAAGCAGCAAAGGCCACAGCTGCAGTCAAAAAACTTATGAAAAGAGCAATGGAAAGTGATAAATTAAGGATAAAAACCAAGTCTATAATTTACCAAATACTCGTCCTCTCAGCTTTCCTTTACGGTAGTGAGACGTCGACCTTGTATGCTGGTCATGACAGGAGGTTAAATTGTTTTCACATGAGATGTTTAAGAAATATTTTAAAAATTAAAAGGCAAGATACGGTCCCAGATACAAAAGTACTCAAAAGAGCTGTCATTCAGTCACTGTATCCCATCCTGCGGTCTTGGCTTCTCAGGGGGCTTGGGCACGTTGCACGCATGGATAACTCTAGAATTCCCAAACAGATACTGTATGGGGAACTGTCTGAGGGTACGCGTAACTCTGGACGACCCAGGCTTCGCTTCAAGGACAAGCGTAAAACGTCTATCATTGAATTTTCTATCAATGTTGCGAACTGGGATGCTGTTGCCTGGGATTGAGTCGGGTGGAGAGCTGCTGTTTTCGTGGGAGCAAAGAGCTATGAAAAGAATAGAGTCGAGCGCACCGTAGAGGCTAGAAAAAAAAGACGCAAATGCTCCACGGTGGATGGCTCTACAGTATTCTACTACTGTGGTCGTTATCAAAAAGCCTTGCCAATCTTGCATTGGTTGTTTTATCCATAAGCGGCTTTGTGTTTTACGATAACTTATTTTCCGCTGCCGACCGTCGCCATAGACAAAAAGGACATAAATAAATCTGCAAGGAAATTTATCTATAGAAAGTATTAAAGTATACAGATTTACTTTCTTTTATGTGCCATGTCCTTTCAGGACGTGGACGATCATGGCTCTCCACAATTTCTTGTTTTTGTTGCTCTTAGTAATGTTTTCCACGTTAAGGTTTTTCTCTCGTACTTCTCGCTTGTGGAATTTTTTTTTTTTTACATTTTCTTGCTTTCCATTCAACTTTTGTTATCTTCAAAAATTTAAATACAAATGTCAGTCGTTATCTCCTCTCGTCTTAATTCATGTTCTCTTTTTGTTCTCACTCCTTAATAATATTTTTCTTATATTCTTTTACATTCAGTACCCTCTCCTGCGTCTTAGTGGCTTTGTTACCTTGCTTGGGAGTGAAATTATTAAGAAAAACTTATATGTACTTCCATCATTGACCAAATAATAATATTTTTTTTTAGCTTATCACCCCAAGCAAGGTTGGAAGCCACTAGCACGCAAGGGGTTACAGAAGGTTTGGAGGAAGAGCAGATAGGAGTGGTAAAGGAGAGGATGTGGAGAAAGATAGTGGATCGATCAAGGCAAGGGGGTTACAGAAGATTTGGAGCGAGAGCAGATAGGAATGAAAGGTGAAAGGATGTGGAGAAGGGAAGTGGATAGATCAAGGCAACTGGAGATGTCGATTGACGTTACACTTAAATAGTTGGAGATTGTATTTGTCAGGGAAACAGGAATAAGGGAGGGAGTTCCACAGGCGAGATGTGCGAGACATGAAGCTATTGGAGTAGAAGAGACGTCTACATCTAACAGTTTCAACGGTGAAGGGATGGAAACGGGATGCCAGCCTCGTAGGACGTTTAAATTCACGAGGCCTAGGAACCAGCGAAAGCAGCTCCTCGGAGCAATTAGCGTGAAAGTACTTGTAAAAAAAGACAGAGCGAGACGCCGATTCCATGCAGTAAACATTAGGTTTTCATTGACCGAATAGAGAATGGCGTTACTGTCGGTTGAAATTTATAAAATCTTTCGTTTAAACCAATTTCTTTTAGGAAAATAGGCGTCTCAAGTTCGCTGTTATCACCCTTTGTAGTACTGACAATAGTCTCCTACCTAAACTTTTGTTTAAGGCGGTCTATAAAGTCAACATTTTCATTATATCATTATTTTATTTTCTCTTCCTTGTACGTTTTCCCTAAATACTTTCATGGTAATTAGAGATTCTCGATAGAATCCAAAGAAGACTCTGCAATGCAATTGGTCCTAACCTGGCATCGCGGCTTCAGTTGCTTTCCCACTGCCGTAACGTAGCTTCCCTGTGCCTTTTCTATAAATACTTTCATGGAAATCGTTCTGATGAACTTTCCTCTATGTTATTTTATTCCGCTCCCCCCACAGACACTGGATTATAAATATGGGGACTAGTTAATACTTTCATAGAGACAGTGAGGTATTATGGTGGTTTTAGTAAGAAAGGTACGTATGAATGTGTTGTTTTGGTGTAAGGAATATTGTTTGTATGATTGAGTCAGTGTTTGCGGCTAGCTAAGTTATAGTTAAGACAGAAGAAGACCGTCCTTTCCCTAATCCCCCCTTCGGCCTTGTGCCACATTTCTGTGTATTAAACAGAATAAATATCACTTTCCTCTATGGTACCTAGACTATATGAATTTAAGCACAGTACTAGATTAGCGGCAAGATCTCATCATTTTACGGTAGAACTGCTTAGATGTAACCGTAAGTTCTATACTAACAATTTCTTCGGTTGTGAATCTCTCAGCCGGCTTCTTGCTTTCCAGTCAAGAACTTTTTCAGAAGTACATGCACAGATATTTGAGGTTTGGTTTATCTTCTTTTAAAGCATATCAATCTCAATGGGTTATTTAATGCTATCATGATTTTTAGGATAGGTTCGTATGAATAGAATATGTATTCTTTGTAAGAAATAAGTTTTTAGGTCAGATTTTTTACCAGACCTCATATTACAGTTTTTTGTCATTGTTGTTTTTCTTTAGCTCACTGTATTACTGGTTCCCATATTGTATTCATGTCTATGCTTGGCCGGCTTAGGAGATTTTTGTGACCTAGCATAGCCTTAAGTTTTCGTATTTGCCATTGATGTCCTCTATATATTATTTCAGCTTCCTCCCACAGAGGGCGGTGATCTCCCTTTCGCTCTATATATGGTTAGTCATGAATGATTTGTCTAGTTCCCCTTGTGTTACGGTTTTACGGTATTCCTGCAGTCTTATCTTAAGGGGGGCCTGTTTCTCCTTCATATTTCTTGTCACGGCTGCAGGAGTTGGCTTAAACACAGCCCTTAATGATGTGGCTGGTCTTACTCGGTAGAGATGTCTGCGTAGTGTTGAACCCCTCTTGAAGGTTGTCTTGATGTTATGTGGACCACCGATCTTTTGTATCTTTTCCGATAAGCCCTTCATATACTCTAGGCAGACCAAGGCTGTTTTCTGTGTGTTGTTACCATCTATCCCAGTTATTTTGGGGGCTGCTGTCGTGTACTCAGGGTAGCTGTTACGTTGTAGGGTACTGTTTATACTGACCATTTCTTGTTTATATGTCTCTGGGTCGTCACTTACGAATTTGCTCGATGTTGTAAGCAGTAGACGACCCTTTTCTTTACTTTGCATGGGTGGTGGGAGTCGAAATTTAGGTATTGTCCGGTGAATGTTGGCTTGCAGTATACGGATATCTTGAACCCATGCTAGTACATCCAGAAATGTTAGTTTGTTGTTTTTTCCTCCACTATGAACTGTGTCTTATTGAGTTCACATGGTCCGGCAGTAGCGGAACCTCTTCCTGCGGAGCCAAAGTATGAAGGTGTCATCTACGTATCTCAGCCATAGAATTGGCTTTAGTGATGTTGATTCTAATGTCATTTCCACGATGTATTCCATATATATGTTAGCTGTTGCTAGTGATAATAGCGAGCCCATCGCCAGGCCTTCATCCTGTTGATATACAGGGTGATTTTAAAATACTTATAATTTATTTATTAACTATAATTTTTACAAGAAATTGATATGAGAGGAAAGAATTTAGCATGAGGTTTTATTTAAAACTCGATATGGGTATCAAATTTCGCTAGCTTTTCGAGCCGGCCCAGGAATCGGATCAACTGATTTCACCAGGAACTCTTGTGGTTTGGAAAACATAATTTCTTGTATTCGCCCTTCAAGTCTTGGCTTGGTATAGTAGACTTAATCCTTCAAGCAACCCCAAAGAAAAACGTCACAAGGTTAACACCTAGCTAGCCAAGCATACATAAAATAAAGAATTACTTTTCTATCACTCTGTATATAATATATATGTAAATAATTATTATAGTAGATAGTTCGTGTTTGAAATAGAAGTCCTATATATATATATATATATATATATATATATATATATATATATATATATATATCGTCGTCGTCGGCATCCGTCCGTCTCGGGAAACGATGGAGTAGCGCGTCACTGGAGTGTCCTTTCCAGTGCGCTACGAGGCTGGGCGGGATGTATGGAGAACTAGGGCTGCCCGGACGTCTAGCTCCCCCTCTCGGCCTTGCTAGCAGAGTCCAAAGGAGAGGATGAACCAATACAGTTTGATACCAGCACGGCTGCAGGAGTTGCCGGAAGGTAGCACAGAGTGCCGTCCATCCGCCTTAGGGGCTCCACTCCGGATTTGTGTAGGGTTTACTCCTTAGCCTATATATATATATATATATATATATATATATATATATATATATATATAGAGAGAGAGAGAGAGAGAGAGAGAGAGAGAGAGAGAAATGTGTATATATATATATATATATATATATATATATATATATATATATATATATATATAAACAAATATAGTCTTAAAGTGTGCTATATTCATGGGATAAAGTGCTCAATATCAGAGATAGAGCGCGTGTAAATATAAAAGTGAACATAGAAGTCAACACTTAGAGGCGACAGTCTGTTTCATGCTAGATGCATCAGGTGGCCTGACGATTGCATCTAGCATGAAACAGACTGTCGCCTTCAAGTGTTGATTTCTATGTTCACTTTTATATATATATATATATATATATATATATGGTTTGGTTTGTTTTTTACGGTATATCAACCTCAATGGCATATTTAATCCCGACAAGATTTTTATTGCTGGTAATAATTACCATTTATGAATCCAGTTCAATGGCACTGAGTAATAAGTCTTGAAACTATTTTTTTTTCAAAAATGTATTGCTGGTAATAATTTTTCATCCAAAAATTCATTGCTAGTAATATTTTTTTACAAAAATGTATTGCTGGTATTAAAACCTATTTTTACACTGTCATAGTGTTTTGAGCCCAGTTTGGGTGGTGGGCGGTTCAACTATTTGCCCATAGCTGGGATCCTAACAGCTGCTACTACCCTGGTTCAGGGTGAACCTGGGAACACCAGCAACTAAGAGGTGATTCCACGCTCCTTAAAACCTCCTGATCAGAGGACTTGCTGTTGGATGTAGTCTATTGTCTTGCTCAGAACACGGATGTAGTTTATCGTCTTACCCAGGACGCGGATGTAGTTTATCGTTTTATCCAGGGCGTGCACTGAATGTCGGGAGATTAGACAGAGACTACACTCTGATCCTAGATAGGAAAGCCTAATAGTACTACATACAAAGTGGAGTGGAGTGGAGTAGATAAATAGATATCTCTTTACTCTTTCTTGTCTCAGACTTTTTTCTATTGCAAAACCTCTGTTTTCTTTCTCCTCCACCTCTTCCTCCTCCAAAGCTTCTCCCCTTCCTCCTCCTCAACTTCGCTAGCTTTTCTCAATGCCTTCCAGCTTAATGTCAATCTATGTTTATCGATCAGAAAGCGTAACTGGTTTCATATTGATTGACTGATTCGTTTTTACGGCTTACCAACCCTTTGCAGGTTATTTAAAGCCAGAAAATATTTTTAAATTGTATTTTTTTTGTGATAGTATAGATTTATTGATACAAGTCTTACTAATTAATCCATAGCTGGAGGAAGAAGAGATCGATTCATATCTAATCAGAATTTGATAAACAAACAAGAAATTATACTGTGGATATAAAATGGTGGAACAATTCTATATTGCAATCAGTATGGTCCCCCACTTTGTGGCCACGGTATTTTCTATACATTTATATTCCAGAGAATGTAAATAAGTCTTAAAGACATGCCTGTGGAGCTAATCAGTATTTCATTGATTGACTGATTCGTTTTTTGTGGCTTATCAACAAACAAGAAATTATAATGTAGATATAAAGTGGGGGGATCAATTCTATATTACAATCACTATATAAATTGTTCCCTCACTTTGTGGCCACTGTAGTTTCTATACATTTATATTCTAGAGAATGTAAGTAAATCTAAAAGACATGCCTGTGTAGCTAATCAGTATTTCATTGACTGACTGATTCGTTTTCTGCGGCTTATCAACAAAAAAGAAATTATAATGTAGATATAAAGTGGGGGATCAATTGTATATTACAATCACTACAAAAATTGATCTCTCACTTTGTGGCCCCGTTAGTTTCTATACATGTATATTCCAGAGAATGTAAATAAATCTAAAAGACGTATTTGTGTAGCTAATCAGTATTTCATTGATTGGTTCATTTTCTACGACTTATCAACCCTTTGCAGGTATTTTAAAACCAGAAAATATTTTTACAATATAAGAATTTTGAGGAGGAGATAATAATGATCTATTGATACAAGTCTTACTAATTAACCCATAGCTAGGGGAAGAAGAGTATTCATAGCTTTCCCAACGGTATTTGCGCGTAAGTGAATATAACTAACCCAATGGGAATTGGAACTCTGCTCTCCGATTAACAATTCCGAGCCATTATCCATTACACTACCCATACATTCAAGCTTACAGCTCCTGGTATTTCCCAAGCAGTCACCGATTTAGCTACTGACAAGGCTCGACGTTGCTTAACTTCAGTGATCGTACGGGAGCCAGTGTTTCAACATCATGTTTCAACATCATGACTTGGATACAAATATACAAAGCCCAATCTGATAATGGTATAGCATATATGATACCCCGTCTGATAAGGGTATAGCATATATGATACCCCGTTTGATAAGGGTATATCATATATGATACCCAATCTAAGAGTATATCATATATGATACCCAGTTTGATAAGCGTATATCATATACGAAGCCCAATCTGATAAGAGTATACCATATATGATAACCACTCTGATAAGGGTATATCATATATGATAACTAGTCTGATAAGGGTATATCATATATGATAACCAGTCTGATAAGGGTATATCATATATGATTCCCAATCTGATATGGGTATATCATATATGATAACCAGGCTGATAAGGGTATATCATATATGATACCCAATCTGATAAGTGTATATCATATATGATACCCAGTCTGATAATGGTATATCAAGCACATTATTATTATTATTATTTCGGCGAAAACCTAGTAGAATTAATTGTCTTTTATCAGTATTATTATGATTAAGGAACTAACGGATCATGGCTCTCCACGGTTTCCTTTTCTTTTAGTATCTTAATCTTAGTCTTGGGAATGACAGTGGAACGGTTTCTCGTTGTCTTCTACACTTTTTTTGAATTCAGAGTTGCCTTTTTCCTAGACAGCACTTCTCAACCGGTGCCCTCTGGGTGCACTAATGCGCCCTGAAAGTTAAGCCAGTTGCGCCCCGAGTTAATAGAAGAGTAATTTACGATATATTTTTTAATACAACAAAATATTTATTTTTTTAAAAGCTAGAGACACCAAGCGCATGGCTTCCATATCTAAATCAAGTCTTTGTCATTTGATATTTCAAACTGGATACTAATTTTCTTAACAGAAGAGTAGCTGGCCACTATATGTGCTGATCGTGGCTTACAAATCAATCACATAAAGAGGTGTTCATTGATCAATTTTGGATTTCCATTCAAGAAGAACATTCTTCAATAGCGAGTAAAGCATTGAATATTTTTATTGTAATTTTCCCCGTCATACTTCTGAGAATTAGGATTTTCTGCACTTACCGACATTAAATGCAAAAATCGATCAAATATTAAATGCACTTATGATTAAATGAGATTATGTTTATTATATATAAAGCGGTACACTCAAACAATTGGCAAAGAACATCAAGCACAGGTTTCACAGAATAATACATATATATATATATATATATATATATATATATATATATATATATATATACAGGGTGTTCATAAAATTCGTGTGCACTTTAAAAATGTATAACTTTATTTGTATTTGTCGTTTCGTCCTATATTTGGGACTCATCAGCAGTGCGCATCCACTAACGAGAATTGAAAGGCAAACAGTTGCGATAGGAGGTAAACGCCATAACGACAATATATATATATATATATATATATATATATATATATATATATATATATATATATATATATATATATATATATATATATATATATATATATATATATAATGTAATGTCTTAACTATAATACTATTGCTTGTTTAACGGCATATCAACTCCTTATGGGTCATTTAATGTCGAAATTTTCATGGGAGCATTAGTAATTTCATTGACAAAAATTGCTGGTAATTTTTTAAAAAGTTTTTTACATAAATGTATTGCTGGTAATTTTTTTACTATGAAAATTTATTGCTGATATTTTTTCTATAAACATGTACTTTTATACTTCCATACCCAATTTTGACCCCCAATTTAGGGGTTAACTATTTGCCAATAGTTGGAACCCTGACAGATACTACCACCCTGACTTAGGGTGAACCTGGGAACAACAGAAATTAAGAGGTGGTTTCACGCTCATCAAAACCTCCCGATTAGAGGCCTTGCTGCCAGATGTAGTTTATCACATACCAAGGACCCGTACAGTCTTAAAAATAAATGCCTTTTTTTTTAAAGACCTTTTTTTTTTATTGTTTTCCTATTTCTAAATTTCTTGATTAATTTTTCCTTATTAAGATTTAAAGTGCACCTAGAGTTTTAGTTATTCTTCAAGTGCACCTTGAATTAAAAAAAACTTGGGAAACAGTCTACCCTACTATTTAACCCATAGGCAGAGGAAGAGAAGCGAACGTAATGGCCTAGGCCATAATCTGAACTCGGTTCTGCGATTCCACTTTCGTCATCACCCGTTAAGGACGTGCGCGTAGGGCAGCGGATATCGAGGCGAAAAATGAAATCGGAGAGCTGAGTTTAAATTCAGGGTCCAGCTATTGCGTTGGCTTTCGCACAATTGTACCATCTTTCTAGACTTTTGTGGCAACCAGTCAAGGAGAAGGAAAACTCTGAATATCAAAAGTGGAGAAGGCGACTAGAAACACCTCCACTATATTTTTAAATAAGGCATGTTAAATGACTAATAAAAAAGGGGGATCAATGGAGTTTCATGAGTTTTCCTGAGAGTCCCTATAAATAGAAACTATAGTAAGGCCCTATAGTGAAGTACGACCCTATAGAGAAACTATAAATAAAGAAGAGAATCAATTGAGTTTCATGACCATCTACGTTCTGAGAGTCCCTATAAACAGAAACTATCGTAAGACCCTATAGCGAAGTAAGACCCTGTAGAGAAACTATAAATAAAGAGAATCAATTGAGTTTCATGACCATCTACGTTCTGAGAGTCCCTATAAACAGAAACTATCGTAAGACCCTATAGCGAAGTAAGACCCTGTAGAGAAACTATAAATAAAGAGAATCAATTGAGTTTCATGACCATCTACGTTCTGAGAGTCCCTATAAACAGAAACTATCGTAAGACCCTATAGCGAAGTAAGACCCTGTAGAGAAGCTATAAATAAAGAGAATCAATTGAGTTTCATGACCATCTACGTTCTGAGAGTCCCTATAAACAGAAACTATCGTAAGACCCTAAAGCGAAGTAAGACCCTGTAGAGAAACTATAAATAAAGAGAATCAATTGAGTTTCATGACCATCTATGTTCTGAGGGTCCCTATAAACAGAAACTATCGTAAGACCCTATAGCGAAGTAAGACCCTGTAGAGAAACTATAAATAAAGAGAATCAATTGAGTTTCATGACCATCTACGTTCTGAGAGTCCCTATAAACAGAAACTATCGTAAGACCCTATAGCGAAGTAAGACCCTGTAGAGAAACTATAAATAAAGAAGAGAATCAATTGAGTTTCATGACCATCTACGTTCTGAGAGTCCCTATAAACAGAAACTATCGTAAGACCCTATAGCGAAGTAAGACCCTGTAGAGAAGCTATAAATAAAGAAGAGAATCAATTGAGTTTCATGACCATCTACGTTCTGAGAGTCCCTATAAACAGAAACTATCGTAAGACCCTAAAGCGAAGTAAGACCCTGTAGAGAAACTATAAATAAAGAGAATCAATTGAGTTTCATGACCATCTACGTTCTGAGGGTCCCTATAAACAGAAACTATCGTAAGACCCTATAGCGAAGTAAGACCCTGTAGAGAAACTATAAATAAAGAGAATCAATTGAGTTTCATGACCATCTACGTTCTGAGAGTCCCTATAAACAGAAACTATCGTAAGACCCTATAGCGAAGTAAGACCCTGTAGAGAAACTATAAATAAAGAAGAGAATCAATTGAGTTTCATGACCATCTACGTTCTGAGAGTCCCTATAAATAGAAACTATCGTAAGACCCTGTAGAGAAACTATAAATAATGAAGGGAATCAATTGAGTTTCATGAACACCTGCGCTCTGAGAGACCCAATAAATAGAATCTACAGTAAGACCCTATAGCGAAGTAAAACCCTATAGAGAAACTACTAATAAAAAAAGGGAATCAATTGAGTTTTATGACCACCAACGTCTCTAGAGACCCCTTTCTGCCTTCCAACAGCATGGTTGATGCTTGCTTTCAGAAGACATTCTCGTTGTGCAGATATTTTCTACTGACATGAAATGGAAAGATTATAATGAAACAATTGCTAGGAAAGTTGGTTCACTGCGAGACAATTTTCATCGATAGAATCTATATTAAATAGTTATAAGTCTACCATTCGTCCATGATTTGAATATTGCTGCCACATATAGTCCGGTACACTTGCAATACATATAGAAACCATTGATAAAATACAAAAAGTTGGTCCTAACCTGGTATCTCGGCTTCAGTGACTTTTCCCACCGCCATAATATGACTTTCTTGTCCCTTTTCTATAAATGGTAATTGTTCTGACTAACTTTCTTCTGTTACGTAGACGCTATGGATTTAAGCGCAGTACTAGATTGGCGGCAAGGTCTCATTTTACAGTTGAAATGGCTAGATGTAACCGCAAGTTCGATGCTAACAGTTTCTTTTCTTTCAAACTTCTCGTATGTGAAACTCTTTTCGCTTTCCAGCCAACTTTGATCTTCAAAAATCTAAATGCGATGATAATTATCTTCCGTACTCTTGATTCTTGTTCTTTTATTGTTCTCTCTCTTTAATAGTAGTTTTTTCTCATACGCTTGAACACTTTGCATCTTAGTGGCTTTATTGCCTTGCTTGGAGTGAAATGATTAAAAAAATGATATGGCTCAAAAATTGAAAAGAATATTTTCTGGATTATTCACCGAAATAATAATAATAATAATAATAATAATAATAATAATAATAATAATAATAATAATAATAATAATGGGAACATCAACAATCCCCGTTGTAGTTGGAGCCCTCGGATTGGTTGGAAAAGATTCCAGTAGACTAATTGAAGGGATCCCTGGAAGCTCATGCCTTAAAGAAATACAAAAAAATGAGATTATTTAGAGATTATTGATAAAATACAAAAGTTGGTCCTGACCTGGCATCTCGGCTTCAGTCACTTTTCCCACCGCCATAATATGGCTTTCTGGTCCCTTTTCTATAAATGGTAATTGTTCTAACGTTCCTTTATGTTACGTAAACGTTATGGATTTAAGCGCAGTACTAGATTGGCGGCAAGGTCTCATTTTACAGTTGAAATGGCTAGATGTAACCGCAAGTTCGATGCTAATATTTACTGGATTATTCACCGAAATAATAATAATAATAATAATAATAATAATGGCACATGGGAACATCAACAATCCCCGTTGTAGTTGGAGCCCTCGGATTGGTTGGAAAAGATTCTAGTACACTAATTGAAGGGATCCCAGGAAGCCCATGCCTTAAAGAAATACAAAAAAATGTTCTCACGAGTACAGCCCACACCTTACGAAGGGCTTTGTCTATGCAAACTGTTTTTTTTTTTTTTTTTAGTAAAACGTCATAATGTCATTTCAAACCTTAGGTCTCTGGGCGGGACCCGGAAAGAAATGAGTACACATCAGAAATCAAACGAAATAAAATAATAACAACGTTCCTCATATCAGATTGTATGTCGTGATGGGTTTCTTGAACTTTGCATATTTGTTCCCTATTTTGTAGTTCCTGTTTTTAAGAACCCTGGTGAACCTTTTGATCTCTCAAATTATCCTATTAGTCTTTTACCTCCTTTTGGCAAAGTGCTAGACGCTCTAATCAACTTCGAATTGGTTAAGCTTCTCATTTCGCACAGCTTTCACTTCTCTCGGTCAACCGCCGATGTATTAAAAGTTATTCGTGAATTTATCTGTCAAGTTTTAAATAAGAACGGCGAGGCTCGGTCTACGGCTTCAGATGTCTCGAGGGTGTTTGACGGGGTTTGGCATGCTAGCCTTCTTCACAAGTTCAAGGGTTATGGTGGCTCTGACCAAATATTTAACTTGATCCAGTCATTCTTAACAATTCCTGTAATGAAAGTCATACTGAATGGCCACTCTTCTAGATCATTTCACATTATTGCGCACTTTCTAGAACTTTATTCCGGTTTCTTGCTTTTCTGCCATCCAGGGCTGGTGCATACTACCCCCGCACCCGAACCACGCGAACCAGAGGGGAGCCAAGCCGGATTGTGGGCCCTGAGCAGTGCCTTGTGACCCTCACTATCTTATCAACATTTACTTTTTTCTACCTACCTTGATTTATATCCGTTACAAATTAAACTAAGCACAACTGACTATTAAAGGATGCAAAGTTTTCACGGATTTGCGCGGCATTCTATTTTTTTTTCGTCCAAATCCATGAATTTGTTTTGATCATGCTAAGTCTCGAAAAAACACTATATAAAATTCCCTATTTTTATCCATAAAAACACTATATAAAATTCACTGTTTTTATCCATAAAAAACACTATATAAAATACACTATTTTTATTCATAAAAAAACACTATAAAATTCACTATTTTTATCCATAAAAAACACTATATAAACTTCACTATTTTTATCCATAAAAAACACTATATAATATTCACTATTTTAATCCATAAAAAACACTATATAAAATTCACTATGTTTATCCATAAAAAACACCATATAAAATTCACTATTTTTATCCATAAAAACACTATATAAAATTTACTATTTTTATCCTTAAAAAAACACTATATAAAATTCGCTATTTTTATCCATAAAAACACTATATAAAATTCACTATTTTTATCCATAAAAAAACACTATATAAAATTAACTATTTTTATCCATAAAAAAACTATATAAAATTCACTATTTTTATCCATAAAAAAACACTATATAAACTTCACTATTTTTATCCATAAAAAAACTCTGTATAAAATTCACTATTTTTATCCATAAAAAAAAACACTATATAAAATTCACTGTTTTTATCCATAAAAAACTCTACATAATATTCACTATTTTTATCCATAAAAACACTATATAAAATTCACTATTTTTATCCTTAAAAAAACATTATATAAAATTCACTATTTTTATCCATAAAAACACTATAAAATTCATTATTTTTATCCATAAAAAACACTATATAAAATTCACTATTTTTATGCATAAAAAAAAAACACTATAAAATTCACTATTTTTATCGATAATGTTGAATGTGATAAAATTATTCAAATTTTTAACAAGGAAAATCTCAAATTGATGATAAAATATTACCGTAAAACATTGTCGATTTATTTAAGATGGAATGATTCTATTTTGATATGTCGTTAATTTGTATTTAGATACACAGTATTTATTTTCAATTTTTCTTTTAGAATTGTTCACCTACATTCCGTATGATCCATTATTGTACATAATTAGGCTACAATAAAATTTTTATTTTATATGAATACTACCTTATAAAAATTAAGAGAGTGGTGGGGATCGTATAATAGAATCATGTCCCAGTGTCATAGATTCAGTGGTGGGGGGAACCCTTGCACCGGCCATGCAAAAATTTAAATGCAACGTCAATCACCATCTTCTATCCTGATATCTGTTCTTTAATTGTACTTCTCACTAAAATCTTATTTTATTTCCCTCTCAAGTACCCACCTTGGATTTTACTGTCATTATCGCCTTTCCTGACGTGAAATTATTTTTTTAAAAAGTAAGAAAAATGAAATTTACCTAATACAGACCTTTCATTTTGATAAATATGATTCATTATTTACACTTTAACATAAAGCTGTCGATTTTTTACTGCTTAGTATTTCTTAGCTTTTTTCTTAGCTTTCAAGGAGAACGAGGAACAATCTGTGATCTCGAAAAGGCAGGAACCTTGCAAACAAAATCGCTGTTCTAAAAATAGCTATTTTAAATTTGTTTACGGAAAGAAACTTTTGTAAGTTTGTGTGTGTGTGTGTGTGTGCTGCAGGCTCGTGTATTTTTTCGTGTTTGTGAACACAATCGAAATATGTGCTCACTGTTCACATATGACGTCACATGCCCAAAATGTAACTCCGACATCATATAGTTATAGTATGAGTCATCAACTACGGGAGGAGCCAAAGTGGGAAGAGGAAGTGAGAAAGCAATAGGAAGGCGGATCTTTTCACAATCCTCGTGTCTTTCCCACAGAGGAGAGAAAGATAGGCGGCATTGTCAGTGCGCGTCTCAGTTTTCGTCAGGCAAGGAGCTTTCTCTTCGCTGCTGATTCGTTTTGTTTTTATTTTATTTTATTTACAACGGCACAACTCGTATGTTCATTCATTACTACGTTCGTTCTCTCTCTCTCTCCCTTTACAATGATGTCTTTTATGTAGTATTCACTCCCTTTTCTTGGTGATTACCACGACGGCAAACCCGGGAGAAAGAAAATCACGTCCTTCTTGATTTTTGTGAATTTTCACCTTTTTATCAAAAGGGACGATGAAATTGAAATACTACAACGTCTATGAAGGAAAAACTGTCTTCTTAAATTTTTACTACTAGAACTTGAAAAAAAAAAGATGTTACTGTCTATTCTCCTTTCTGTGTAGTTTTGTTTTTTATTTTTCGAAAATTAACAATTCATTTTTTTATTTTTTCAAACATTTCTTCTCGTGTAAGTAAAACGGCATTTTTGTTTCTCTTTTTTTTTTTTTCTGAACCTAAAGTCTACGATTTCGAATTACACAACAAACACCAAAAGAAAAGACTTAATTTTCGCCACGAATTTTTATTGTTTCGAGTGAAATACTCGCACCTAAGCCCGGACTTAGAACGTTTGTTTTTTTTGTTATTGTGAGAGTACAATCTCCACTCTCTTCTAAGTTCCGGTCATCATGGTGGGATCTGAAACTAGCCAATGTGTCAAGTGTGTCGTTGTCGGAGATGGAGCTGTTGGAAAAACTAGTATGTTGCTCAGTTATACGACCAGAGGATATATGTCCGATTATATGCCAACGATGTTTGATTCCTTTCCCGGTAAGTTAAAACGAATCATTTTTTTAAAATTTTATTTACCTATTTTTAAATCTCTTGTTTTCGATATTCGGATTATCATTATCGTAGTTTAACGTCTCAAATAATCGCCGTTGGTGTGAGTGTGACAACTACTCGGTCAGTTAACAACATTAACAATTAATTTATTTTGTTTTTATTACTTGACAATAACATTTATAATTTTGGAAATTTTTTTAAAATTTTTATTGCTTTTCAAAGTACAACTATTACCCGATAAAACAAACAAACCTATATTTAAAAATATTTGAAGTGGGTTTTTTAAAAAAAATTTTAAATTTATTTATTTATTTTCAATTAAAAAAAAATGTTCTAATTTATTGTAACTGACGTTGTACCATCACAACAATCGTAATAATTTGGGATGCTAAAGTAAACTATCAATCCTTTTTATGATTGGACCAAACTAGGTTTTGCCTGGTGCATCGGCGAGGAGGCTCGTCTTTTAAACTTGTAGATTCCCCCCCCCCACAAACATGCATACGCACAAAAAAAAAAAAAAAAAAATTCGAGATGGACTTCTACAGGCATTGTGAACAAACTGTTTTTCATTTTATTATATACACTCCAGATAACGAATATTGAAAACAAGGTAAAATTCCCTAAAAAATAACAGGGTGGGATAATTTGCTATATAAATTAATTTTAAATTACCTCTCCCCCTATTCGCGTTACGTTTTTAAAATTGTAAAAAAAAAAAAAAAAAGTCATGTGGAGTACCTAATCGATACTAATATTGGCAAAAAATGGAGTAAAAACTCCAAATAACGAATTTCTAATTATTGTTTTTTTTTAATTTAATATTAAAAAAAAAACACGTGGTATGAGCACAGTGGCTTCTGTAGGGGTGGATCAATTTATTATGGATTTACATAGCAAACTGGACTCCCTATTAACTTTTATAAAATTTGATTAAAAAAAAAATAAAAAAATGATATTAGTGATCTGGGGTCAGTCAGTTAATTGACATCACGTGACGGTGATAAATGATTGGGCGATCTCTTTCGATTCATGACTGACTAGGCTATAGGACCCAGTCTGTACTGCTATTCAACCCATAGCTGAGGGGGAGAAGAGTTGTGCATAATCGAATGTTACTAAATCGACTGGAATTCGAACTCTGCTCCCCGATTTTTCATTCCAAGCCAATATTTATTATACCACAGCGCACATGTCCCTGGAGGACTATATCTATAATAATATATATAAAAAAGAAAAAAAAATTCTGGTCGAAGTGCCTTTTGTGCAAGTTAACTATTTTATTGTTTTTAGTTTACACGAATGATAGGTTAAACTTAGAGTTAGTAAACAAATACTT
>OZ038510.1:28997619-29017619 GCA_964036315.1 Acanthosepion esculentum | reverse complement strand
TTTGTAAATTTGATTTTTTTTTTCTTCTTTCGAAACAGTACAAAACTTTGTAGAGCCATTTTCTGTGTATAAGATGTCTTTTTGTTTACCCCAAATTTTGACATTAAAATCTACCTGTCTCCGACTCACCGAAGGTATACAATAAACGAGCCTTGAGTAAGTTTGGCGTCTTTTTCATCATGCTATGCTCTGTTTTATAGCGATCTCATGAAGGGTCTTATACAGTAAATTGGTATTTTTAGTTATTCAGAAATTAAACTCCGTAGTTTTTTCTTATTTTGATGTTTCTCTTCTGCTTTTTAGAAAATAGTTTTATTTTTAATTATCAGATTATTCAATAATTAATTTAAATAAAACATTTTCGAATCCGACCATAAGTTTTTGTCTGGCCTTTAAGGATGCGATATACCACGCTGTTAGAAATGCGGCCCAGAAAAACCTCCATAATGTCAACGTGTGCTAGGAATTACTACTTTCTTGCATCGTTCGGTTAAAAATATTTCCCCTCTTCGTTTCTGATGTCTTTAACTGAAGTACAAACCGGCGAAACGCCACGCTTATAAAGCCCTTCACCCACTTTTAATGCTACGTAATCCACAAAATGAAGCATGAGTTTTTAATTTATTTTTTTTTTAACGAAAATATTGTAAAGGTATTAAATTTGCGAAAGCTACAAAATTAACTCTTGAGGGAGGAGTTTTACTTTGTAAATGAAAAGGTATTTTTTCTACAAACGCCATCGACGTTATTTCGAAAACGAACTTATCAGGGAAGGGCTACTTATGTGTGTGTAATAATGTAATTTTTAAAGTTCTTTCTTTCTCGGACGGGCCGAGAACTTTGCAGCACTTTCGGAACAGTTTTCAAACTCGTATCTGTGATCTTTTTTGTTTCTTTTCTTTTTTTCTTCCTTCATCATAACTCATTTTGGGGGCAGCTTGACCTGCTGTAATAATAGCAAGCTTGTCTCGCTAGAACAATTACTACTGAGTAGTGAGTTCAGTTTTCGCAGGGTGCCCCCTACATTCGGCCTTGTCACCTCTAAGCTACGCTTAGAAAACCATAACTTTTTTCTGTGCCGTGTCCATTCAAGACTTTGGTGACTCTCTACAACTTCTTGTCTAATTAGCGTTGTTTGCTTATTTACTGTGCCCCCCACCCTTTTCTGTTCTCCAATTACACAAGCTCATTAGGTAAGCTTCTCGTTATCCCTCTTGCTTTTAATATCCTGTGAGTGTCAAATTCTCCAAGTCCTCTTTCCTTATATGTTACAAAAATTTTGAATGTCTCTGATTCTAAGTAGAATTGTCCATTTTGTTTCGATTTTCCTTAAGCCTTTCTCGTTTCTCACACATTCCTTCCATTTTAGCCTAACAAAGGTTGACTGTCGTAAAACTAACCAGCTTGGCGCGAGCTACTGTTTAGCGAGCCTAATTTGGTTTACCATTGAGCAGTGTGTCCGATCCTTACTGGACGTCCCATATAACATTTGAGGATTAGAGGTTTACCCCTTGTTTTCTGTTTAGGACTGGGTTTCCGTTTCCTTCTAAAGTTTACTTCAACTCTATAATCTGACGTCTCCGTCTGAACATTGGAATTTTATTTACTAATTATTTTTCTCTCTCTTAATTGGAGTAGATAGGTTCGACTGGTTAATACTCCTTCCCGGTCTTTTGTTCAAGAGTAGAGGTTTATTTATCTCTTGTTTCCGGCTCCGTCTAAAGTCTTTTCATTCGCAGTAGCCCCTTGTGTATTATTGGCATTATCGTATTGGGATGAATTGATTAAAATAAATAAACCTGGGTTGACATTATTCACATTATTCGGACTATTGTCCTCATCTTTGTCGCCATATTTATTACAACGTTTTGGCAGTTGTACGCTCTGGCCTTCTTCGAAGTGAACCCTTTATAAAGGGTTTAGTTTGACATTCCAACCACCTGAAGAAGGTCGGAGCGTACAACGGCCGAAACATTGTAATAAATATGCCGACAAAGATGAGGACAATAGTCCGAATAATGTAAATAGTGTACATAATACCTCATCTCAGAAATATAGACAAATACTGGGTTGACGTATTGTAAAATCAATCAGCTTAATCTAATCTTTCTTTCTTTTTTCTTTTTTCTTTCTTTATTTATTTATTTATTAAAGACTAGCCTAGAAGCTGCCCTTCAGTTGGCATTTACGCTAGCTCCTGCTAGCTTTTCGGTCTTCGGCTTTTTACCTTCAGCGTCCTATGCAAGTGAAAATGATAAGAATTTAGAAATAAAATAATTTTATCTTTATTCGACAGCTGACTTCGGCATAATCTTTCTTCGTATACGCAACTGATCTTCGTAGTTTTTTTTACATTTATTTTGCGCGCAATTTTTCTTTTCTTTTAGAATCCTTATTCTTTATGATCCTTTCATATAAAATCTTTCTTAAAAGACATTAGGAAGCCCGAACCGTATATTATTTCGAATACGTCACGCCTGCTAGAAAAAGAAAAACCAAAACAAACATGAGCAACCTGCTGTGCCCTGCTTAAGTTTTTATTAATGTTGAATTAGACAATATCAATTGCAATTGCAACAAAAAGCGAAATTAAAGTTATTCTTTTAATAAGGAATTGTTTTTTTAAACCTTTCACTCTGTTCGATATTTAAATTTAAATTAAGTTATTCATTTAATTTTTAATCAGGTGTAACTACAGTAGTTTCTACCTGTTACTTCAGGTTGTTTATGATTTGCCAAGATCGAAAAACGAACGGACAGACACACATACACTGCACTTTATTACTAATATAGTAATATAGATAAGTATATATAAAGGTTAAGGCACGTCACGCGAAATGACGGTTCCGTATAGGATACAGGTTCGATTCCTGTCGGAGAACGAACATTTTCTATGAAAATTTCTCGGACATTCAGGCCGGTAAATGTTATTTAATACTGTTTATTATGAACAGAGCATTTACTTAAAATACTTGTATCTATAAAAGGACGTTAAACATATCAAAAATGTCTTTAATAAATTGTCGGACTATGTCCAATTCAAAAAATGTATAGATAAGTATATAACGCAACAAGCATCACCTACCTTGACTCTGAGAGGAAAGCTTTTGGTATTTCCAGGTTTTTGTTTTACTAGTGAAAAATTTAATTTCCTCTGTATGATATTTCATAAAAAATTTATTTAAAAAAAAAATACGTGGAAAATGAAGTTTGAATAAAACTATTTGCAATAAGTTCACTTTTTCTTTAAAAAAAAAACCCTGATGAACCCTTTAACTGTAGCAAGAGCCAATCAGTGGCTATTTGTTTTTTTTAAATACAGTGGAAACATTAAAAGACATTAGGGAAAACGAACTATGTAATTTTGAATACATCACATTATGCGTGCTAGAAAAAGAAAAATATGAGCGATGTACCATGCCTTGCTTAAGTTTTAATTATGGTCTAGACAATATCACTTGCAGGAAAAGCAAAATTAAAGTTTTTCTTTTAATAAGGAATTATTTTTTTAAACCTTTCACTCTGTTCGATATTTAAATTTAAATTAAGTTATTCATTTAATTTTAATCACGTGTAACTACAGTAGTTTCTACCTGTTACTTCAGGTTGTTTATGATTCACCAAGATCGAAAAACGGACGGACAGACACTACGCTTTATTATAGATAGATTTAAAAATGAACACATTATGTATAGAAAATTTAAAAAAAATTAATCAAGCAAAATTCGAAAATAAAAAATTTCCAATAAAAAAAGGTAGGAGTCGGACGTTTTAATACGGCTTCATGTAACGTTTTATTTATATTTAATATTGGCTTCTCTGTTTTGTTTTTTTAAACAAAGGTTATTATTTTACAGTGTAACCTGGATATAAGAGAAACCCGGATATAAGAGATTTTATCTGATCCCAAATTAGAGCCTGTGTTAATGTATATATAATAGACCAAACCCGGATATAAGAGACTTCTTCTCCGGTCCCGACAACTCTCTTATATCCGGGTTACACTGTATTTCCATAAGTGTTTAGCAGTGTTGTTATTGCTTAAATCCATGACTTTTTATTCTATTTCGAATCGTGCATTCTGGCCTCGTTTAGAAATCCATAAATGTCGAATTATAGGTCACTGACATAGTTGACCTCCATTTGAAAATTAGATACTTACATACACACTCCCCCTCTACCATGTATAGCATTTAATGTCGTGGTTAAATCTTTATTAAAGAGAATTGGGTGATTATATTTAGATAGGTTACAATGAATATTGATAATAAAGATATTATTTATTTTTAATCATTTTACCCCAAGGAAGGCTATAAAGCCACTAAGACGAAAAGGATTGTACTGGGTGTGAAAGAATGAGAAAAGGAAAAACGCTATTAGAGAGAGAGGGGAGAGAGAGAGAGAGAGAGGGGGGAGAGAGAGAGAGAAGAACAGAAATTAAGAAGACAGCAGATAACGATTGACATTGCATTTAAATTTATGAAAATCAAAGTTGGCTGGAAAGCAAGATGTCGGAAGAGTTCCACAAGCGAGAAATGCGAGTGAAGAAACTGTTAGCATAGAACTTACGGTTCCATCTAGCCATTTCAACTGTAAAGCAAGATCTTACCGTCAATCTAGTAGTGTGTTTAAATTCGTAAAGTCTAGGTAGCAAAAAGGAACCCGTCCTGGAAAAGACGATAAACTACATCCGCGTCCTGGGTAAGACGATAAACTACGTCCAACAGCGAGGCCTCTGATCAGGAGGTTTTGAGGGGCGTGGAACCACCTCTTAATTACTGGTGTTCCCAAGCCCAGCCTGACACGGGGTGGTAGCACCTGTTAGGGTTCCAGCTATGGGCAAATAGTTAACACACAAACTATGAAAATGTAAAAATAGGTTTTAATTTGATACTTGAATGTTTTAGGAAACCAAATTCTGGATGTGAACACTGTTATTTGTTGGGTAATGTATTTAACGAGTAATGAAAGCAATGTGAGTGACATTTCAAAAAGCCCTGCACAAATGCCAATAGTGATTACAAGAAAAACAGTTTTGCAGCTTTAAACTTGCTCTATTCAATGGTGTTGTTGTGCACACTGTATCTGTAGTCGTCTCACCATAAATAAATTATTTTTGAAGTCTCTCTCGTATACGGTTTTATATATTCTTTCCTTTTTTTTTATCAAATTACAAATTGGAGATACCAAAATAAAATAAGTACAGCAATTTAGATATCTGGAAAGTGTTTTTTTTAATCAGAGATCGGAAAGTGACACACTGAAATCCAATGGCAAATTGTGATAGCGAAAGATGCCTTGCAATAGCTAAGCAAAGTATTAAGAAACCAAAAAAAATGTTGTTAGAAACAAAGAAAAGAATACTGAACTGTTATGTAATATCTATCCTCTTATATGGCAGTGAATGCTGGATAATCTCTTCACAGATGAAAACTAAAGACAACAGAAATGCGTTTCTGGAGACGGATACTGTGAATACTATGGACCGAACACGTGAGCAACGACCAAGTTTTAATGAAAATGAAAACCTAAAAAAGGGGCATTTATACTTAGAAACAATTGAAATTTCAAGGGCACATAATGAGGAAGAGGGCTTGGAAATTTTAACACTCACAGGACACGTTGAAGTCAAGGGGACAGAGGAAAGCAGCAAATAACCTGTCTAACGAGCTTGTGTAAATGATTGGCAGAAAAGGGTTTAGGAGATATAGCAAAATGACACTAAGCCTACAAGGAAGTTGTGGAGAACCGTGAACGCCCACGTCTTGAAGGGACGCTGCGTATAGATGACAACAGTTCGCTTTAGTGAACACCTGTATTGATGATAATCCACTCTACTCACTTGAGATATTTAAGCTCACACTAATCTAAATGAAGGCCGTGAGAACAAAGCGCTTTGTATAGATCGGACACCCGATCAACAGCCGTGTCGCTTTATGGGACACATTCGAGATCTTCGTGAACATGAGGCAGTCATAACAGCGAATACCTTTTACTATGTACTGTGTCTTTCCAGAACGTTGGCAATCATGGTTCGCCACATTTTCCTGTCCTCTTTTTTATTTTTATTTTTATTTTTTTGGTTTGTTCTTGTTTGGTGGCCTATCAAGCTCTATGGGTTATTTAATGCCGAAATCTAAATATTTTGTATACCTTTTTTTTCTTTTTCTTTTTCTTTATTGATAATAATGGTTTTAGTAATACAAGTCTTGCTAATAAACCCATAGCTGGGGAAGAACAGGATTCATGACTTCCCCAAGAATATTTGCGCGTGAGTGAGTATAACGAACCAGGTTAGAATTGGAACTCGGTTCCTTGATATACAGTTCCGTGCCATTATTCATTACACCACCCGCACATCCAAGCTTACAACACTTGATATTCCCAAACGTTCACCCATTTAGGTACTGAACAGTCTCTGTGTTGCTTAACTCGACTCTCTGAATAACAATTCTGATTCATTATTCATTACACCACCCGCACATCCATGCTTACAGCACCTGATATTCCCAAACGGTCACCCATCTAGGTACTGAACAGTCTCTGCATTGCTTAACTCGACTCTCTGATTAACAATTCCGAATCATTATTCATTACACCACCCGCACATCCAGGCTTACAACACCTGTTATTCCCAAACGTTCACCCATTTAGGTACTGAACAGTCTCTGTGTTGCTTAACTCGACTCTCTGAATAACAATTCTGATTCATTATTCATTACACCACCCGCACATCCAAGCTTACAGCACCTGATATTCCCAAACGGTCACCCATCTAGGTACTGAACAGTCTCTGCATTGCTTAACTCTACTCTCTGATTAACAATTCCGAATCATTATTCATTACACCACCCGCACATCCAGGCTTACAACACCTGGTATTCCCAAACGGTCACCCATTTAGGTACTGACCAGGCTAGCTCTGAATAAGGTTTGTCTTTTCTCTCTTACAATCCCTGTTCTGCCATCCATTTACACAAGTTCGTTATATAGGTTACTCGCTGCTTTCCTCTGTCTTCAATATGTCCTGCGAGTGTCAAATTTTCCAAGTGCCCTTTCCTCACTATGCCCTCTAGAAATGTCTCGCTCTGTTTCTGATTTTAAGTATGTGTTCTTTTTGTTTACGTTTTCTCTAAAACTTCGTCGTTGCTTGTATCTTTAGTCCATTGTATTCTCAGCATCCTTCTGTAGAAACCACCTTTCCGTTGACTCTTCATCTGTGAACAGATTGTCCAGCATTCACTGCCATATAGGGCGACTGACATTTCATAACAGTTCATTACGATAAACTACATCCAGCAGCAAGGCCTCTGATCGGTAGATTGGAGGTTTTAAGGAGCGTGGAACCACCTCTTAATTGCTGTTGTTCCCAAGTTGACCTCGACTCGGGGTGGTAGCACCTGACATGGCCAAACAAAACATTATGAAAGTAAAGTTAATACATTTTTATGGTAAAATATATCAGCAGTACATTTTTATGTTATAAAAAAGAAGCAGCCTACCAGAAATACATTTTAGATGAAGCCATAAAATTGTGTTCAAAATATTTAGATTTTGGCATTAAATAACCCATAGAGGTGTTGATATGTCGCTAAACAAAATCAACCAACCAACAATACATATAGTAAAATGACCAACAATACATTTTATCTGTAGTTGAGGCCATAAAATTGTGTTAAAAATATTTTAGATTTCGGCATTAAATAACCCATAGAGGTGTTGATATGCCACTAAACAAAATCAACCAACCAACAATGCATATTTATAGTAAAATGACCAACAATACATTTTATCTGTAGTTGAAGGTATACAATTGCATTCAAAATATATTTAGTTGAAGCCATAAAATTGCGTTCGAAATATTGAGGTTTCGGCCTTAAATAACCCATAGAGATGTTGATATGCCGCCAAACAAAATCGAACAACTATAAAAGAACTTTTTCATAACATTAAGCTATGTAATATCCGACAAATTCTTAAATCAAACTGTATTTGAAAATATCACTTTAACAAAACTCCAACATAAAACACATATATCACAACCTCTAGTAATTATGTCCACACAAACATGCATATGCACAAAAGCTGAGTATCATCTACCATGTATTCAACTGTGAAAGCAGAATAACATATATTTTATTACTTCAAAGCTCACAAGAAAAGAAAATTTCTGCATTAAATGACCCATAAATATTTTTCTTCTGGATATTGTTTCAATTGTGATTAGATTGTTATTGTTTCGGCCTGACGTGTGTATGCTGTACATTTTCAAAAACGTGTGGTAATTAGTTTAATCGCTTTCTCTTGATTTAAAAAATATCTTGGATATTAATCGCTTACTTTAGCCTTGCCAGACTTTGAAATATGCCACTTTGTGGCCTCCATGTTTTGACTGACCTTTCAACCACCTGATGAATATTCATGAACGTTTTCAAATTTAAAAGCCTTCATAAACCAATGACATCCTTGCTCTTGTATATAAACATGTGCAACAAAATAGATCCTACGTTTGTCTTAAAGTCTATCATAGAACGAAACGCGTAGGGTAAGAATATATTTTTTTTTCTTGTCTTATATATGTTCATTTCAAGGAGTTTCGAGTAATTACATCCACTCTTCAGGAGTTTTGATTGTAATATTTTTCAGTCTAGTCTTCTGAAGATATTGTTCCGCGAAACACGGTGTAGAGACAAGTGAGCATTTAATTTTATTGATTACTATTAATGATTTATCGCTTGATATCGATCCTTATAGCTCCAATTATTGTTTGCTTGATAAACGTTCTTCCAGGTTGCCCTACTTTTATTTATCTATCTATTTTTTTTTAAATCTCACCCGCGCTTGATTCGTAAAACAGATGTGCTAATACCATCATCTAGATTTAAGTTTCCCCAGGCGCAAATATATGGCCTCTAGTTGGATTATCTGTCATTAGATAATCTAAAAATCTTATAATGACAAACTCGGCTTTAGAGCAAATTCGTTTATTTACGAGTTTATTTATATTTAGAGCAATCAATTTGTGATTTTTAAAAAGCAACAAGAAAAAAAAAACAAAAACAAGACAGATAAACTTGTCTGAAAATAATATTTTTATTATTTGTCTATATCTCTGAGATGTGGTATTATAATTACTTACATTATTCTGACTGTTATCCTCATCTTTATTGCCATATTCACAACGTTTCGGCCGTTATACGCTTTGGCCTTCTTCAGATGATTGACATTATTCTTCACTATCTGTCTATATCTCTTAGATGAGATATTATGATTACTTGCATCATTTACATTATTCGGACTGTTATCCTCATCTTCATTGCCATATTCACAACGTTTCGGCCGTTGTACGCTCCGGTCTTCTTCAGGTAATTGGAATTTTCAATATCTGTCTGTCTCTGAGATGAGGTATTATAATTACTTACATTATTTACATTATTCGGACTGTTATCCTTATCTTTATTGCCATATTCACAACGTTTCGACCGTTGTACGCTCTGGCCTTCTTCGGGTGATTGGAATTTTGAACCGAACCCTTTATTTCGTCCACCGGTGTAGATTTTTATAGTTCCACGTGCCATGCCTCTTCCGGATGTCTCGATTATTTCCCTTTAATAACTAAAAACTTGGAGAGTTGAGTTAATCCCCACCACCTTCCACTTAAGTCATCACCCCACCTCCGTACAGGTAAAAAACTTAAATTAAGTTTTCGTTTATATTTTACCTGTTTAGTACTGCATTCTTATTTTGCTGTTGGATTTGAATGATTTCATTGGTTTTGTGTATGAACTTGTGCCAAAGTACTGTTGCAAAAGTTTTAAATGAGAAATCATCTGGTGCCCATGAACGAATGAATCTATTTTACATTGATTTCTATCGTGGAAATACTGGCCTTCAGTAACGAATTAAATTCATGAACCGATGTTCCACTGTAGTAGTAAAAAAATCCCTGAAAAATTGATTCATTCAATGGCTCCAGGAGGTACTTGATTCCAGCCAAACTTGATCAGACGCGTTCCGGAGATGAGGAGTCCGAATATTTCCGGGCGTTACTTTATTACCCAATATGGTCAAATGAAAAACCGATCCGAAAAAAAAAATGTTGCTAGCAAAATAAAGGTATTGTTTTTATCTGAATTGCTGTGATGAGGCGTTATCATTATTAACACGCAGACTGTTGTCCCTATCTTTGTTGTTGTTATCTCAACGTTTCGGTAGTTGTGTTTTCGGGCTTTCATCAGGTGCTTGTCGATCCGTGTAACATTCAGGGAAATTCGGACTGAACCCTTTGTTTAATGTACTATCGCAGTCTATTGTTCTTGTTTCGCTGGCCATGTCTAGGGATATCCCGTCAAGTTCTTTGTTATTTACCGTAAGATGATTGATGATATGACAAATTTTAGCCTGGTGTGATTTACTGGTATTGTGATATCATACAGTGACGGCCGTAGGGTTGCAGGTACCTAGGGCAAGCAGAAATTCGGTGCCCAACCAAGTGTGTATTATATATATATATATATATATATATATATATATATATATATATATATATATATGTGTGTGTGTTTCATTAAATAATATAGACAAGTGTTGTCTATTTATTTTATGTATTTTTTAATCCAATCTAAGCTTTCGGCTTACATAAGTCGTTATCAAAGATGACAATTACAGTACAATATATTAAGCAATACACGGACAAGAAAGTGATGATAGTCTGTTTCTGTCTAATGGATGATTTCCAAGCAACGATAAACACGTGCATAAAAATCGCATCGCAGCTCATGACGTCATACATGAACACCCGAGAGTGAATTCGAGAAGTATTAAGTATGGGAAGCCGTTGGTATAAACCAATGGCTTCTCTTACGAATTATAGGCATTTAAGAATATGTGTGGAGATTTCATAGTTTATTTTGTTCATGTTAGGTTTCAACTTTTTTATGTATATAGCTTCAAGAATTTTTAATTTTTGTTGTTTTCACGTATAGTTGTGTTTTCAACAAGTATTTCCCGTTATTGTAATGCGGCCAGGCATGTTGTTCTAAATACCTAAAAATGTTAGTTCTCATTCAAATGTAGTGCCAAGCGTCGTGAACGCGAGTTTGTGGTGTAACCAACATAAATATTTAATTCGTTGGAGATACAATCTCCCAAAGGGCACTTAAATTTGTAAACTGTTGGTTTTTTGCAAATCGCTAACCGGAGGAGAAGAATCATTGCAAATAATTGAGTTGGATATACTAGATTTAGTGTAGTATATGAATTATCACAAGGAAAAAAAAATGAAAATGTAGAATGAGTTTATTACAATATACAACTTAATACAAACTAAAGAAAACATTTATTATCCTACCCAAAGACATTTTTATAACCTTTGGATCTGCAAATCTTTTCATGGTACATTCTACACCTATCTTCTTTACAAGATCATTTTCTTTTGACAAACTAGCTAAAGAATTTAATCTGTTTTGATCCCTGGATGATCGCAAGTATGTTTTTATGAGCTTTACTTTTGGAAGATACCAAATACATGATAGCACCCTGGGCGTCTACCCGATTTGCCAGTATCTTGAGCCGTCCCTTCACCCACGTAGAAAGAGATTAGGTAATTTTTATCTTGGCCTCGTGTGCTTCTGTTTGATGGACCAGAAGCTGGTTCTTTTTGGTCTTCTAAGCAGCATCCACTTTGACCGAAGGGGAATAGGATGTAAAGGAATTGATTAGAGGGTTTTGGAGATCAAGTGATAACAAAACCGGAAATAGGGTATTTCCAGGTACTGGTCTATATTAAGTCATGATTTGAATCGGGAAGAGTTCTGTTCTGTTCTTGGTGGTAGACGGACTTGGACGCTGCGTGGTTCCTATACTGCCCATTAGTATCGCCAGCCACCACGTCGGGATAAGTAGATAGGCCTGGAGTTGATAGTGGGGGAAGTGCTTACCTGATAGACCAAAACAGTTATCTCAATTATTACCTACATAAGGTGAAGCCGAGAATAAAACATCTACATCTAATATGGAAAACGGGGTTGCGTTCTTAATTCTCGACGTGGCGTTTGTCTTTCATCATAATGCCTTGTGAGCATGCAGCGCACTCTTTCCCAGCTTCCAGTGAATACAGATTAGACGGAAAATCGCATTGCAACGTGTGGTAATAATCGGCCGGTTGGTGGAGACCTTGGGCTATGATAGCGTTGTATATATTGGTATATTTTTGTCTGTAACTTTAGATAGCGCCAGTTTAAGGGAGATAACTATTTATTTTTCTACTATTGGCGACACTAGGTGATAGTGTTGTTACTCCTGTTATAAAAATGGTAGTGTGTGTGTGTATATATATATATATATATATATATATATATATATACATAATAATATTGTTTAATACCATGTTGTATTGTTTTTGCGCAGGCAGGATGTACTCAGTTTGACTAACAATTAATTGACTGTTGTATATTTCACAATAGACTATTATTAATACTCGTGTTTACTTCCCGGAAAAAAGCAATGTCACAGCGTTATTTTTTAGAAAACAATAACTCATATCCTTTTAGTCACATTTTAAACTGATACATTTTTTTCTTTATATTATGGCCATTTTGCTAAAAGTTTTGTATTTTTCTAGATTCGCATGAAAATTTGGAAATTTCCAACATATTTCAATGAAAGTTTTCCTTTTCCAAAATTTCTTCATACAGTTTAGATTTACCGGAAAAGAAGTCGTTACTTTAAACTAACGCGCGAAGGAAATGGGTTTAAAATGTCCGAAAAAAAGCAACAGACAATAGAATACTTATTTTTCCTTTAAATAATTCTGAACAGCCTCCCGGAAAGTTTATTTCGTAATTTAATTTCTAATTATCATTTTTTTAATTTTTTTTTTTTTTAAACCGGTTGGCTTAACAAGATAGCAATTTCATATTTGCTGTCATGGGTAAAACGAGTGTATAGGATCTTCAACGGCGTTATTAACGTAAGAACAGTTAGAATTCAGTGTTAAAGTTTGAGATCGTCTTCAAAACAACAACAAATTTGAAAGAGCCAACGAAAACGATGGATAATAAGGGCTTCTTACAACGGTTGAAAAGACGACATGGCGTCTTGGTATCGTATGTTTTGTCTCGAAAAGGATAAAAATAAAATGGCAGGAGCAGGCGAGAGGAAATTAAAGGCATAGAATGATAAGGTGCAGGAGACACTCGAGCCAAAAGAGCGAAATAAAAAAAAAAATAAAAAACGAAAACAAAAAACGAAGTATCTCAGTAACACACACTTTTCCACTTGAAGTTGATAGTGCAGATTCGTTTAGTTGTTTTCTTTCTCTCTGACAGTTTAAATTTTACTCTGTTTTTACTAGTTTCCATTCCCCCCCCAACCCTCTCTCCCTGTGTCGGTTTGTACTTTTTCTTTCGCCATCTCTCACTTTTTTGCCTTTCTCTCTCTGTCTCTCTCACTTTTTTGCCTTTCTCTCTCTGTCTCTCTCACTTTTTTGCCTTTCTCTCTCTGTCTCTCTCACTTTTTTGCCTTTCTCTCTCTGTCTCTCTCACTTTTTTGCCTTTCTCTCTCTGTCTCTCTCACTTTTTTGCCTTTCTCTCTCTGTCTCTCTCACTTTTTACCTTTCTCTCTCTGTCTCTCTCACTTTTTACCTTTCTCTCTCTGTCTCTCTCACTTTTTGCCTTTCTCTCTCTGTCTCTCTCACTTTTTGCCTTTCTCTCTCTGTCTCTCTCACTTTTTTGCCTTTCTCTCTCCCTCTCACTATTTTGCCTTTCTCTCTCCCTCTCACTATTTTGCCTTTCTCTCTCCCTCTCACTATTTTGCCTTTCTCTCTCCCTCTCACTATTTTGCCTTTCTCTCTCTCTCTCACTATTTTGCCTTTCTCTCTCTCTCTCACTATTTTGCCTTTCTCTCTCTCTCTCACTATTTTGCCTTTCTCTCTCTCTCTCTCACTATTTTGCCTTTCTCTCTCTCTCTCTCACTATTTTGCCTTTCTCTCTCTCTCTCTCACTATTTTGCCTTTCTCTCTCTCTCTCACTATTTTGCCTTTCTCTCTCTCTCTCTCACTATTTTGCCTTTCTCTCTCTCTCTCTCACTATTTTGCCTTTCTCTCTCTCTCTCTCACTATTTTGCCTTTCTCTCTCTCTCTCACTATTTTGCCTTTCTCTCTCTCTCTCTCACTATTTTGCCTTTCTCTCTCTCTCTCTCACTATTTTGCCTTTCTCTCTCTCTCTCTCACTATTTTGCCTTTCTCTCTCTCTCTCTCACTATTTTGCCTTTCTCTCTCTCTCTCTCACTATTTTGCCTTTCTCTCTCTCTCTCTCACTATTTTGCCTTTCTCTCTCTCTCTCTCACTATTTTGCCTTTCTCTCTCTCTCTCTCACTATTTTGCCTTTCTCTCTCTCTCTCTCACTATTTTGCCTTTCTCTCTCTCTCTCTCACTATTTTGCCTTTCTCTCTCTCTCTCTCACTATTTTGCCTTTCTCTCTCTCTCTCTCACTATTTTGCCTTTCTCTCTCTCTCTCTCACTATTTTGCCTTTCTCTCTCTCTCTCTCACTATTTTGCCTTTCTCTCTCTCTCTCTCACTATTTTGCCTTTCTCTCTCTCTCTCTCACTATTTTGCCTTTCTCTCTCTCTCTCTCACTATTTTGCCTTTCTCTCTCTCTCTCTCACTATTTTGCCTTTCTCTCTCTCTCTCTCACTATTTTGCCTTTCTCTCTCTCTCTCACTTTCTTGCCTTTCTCTCTCTCTCTCTCACTTTCTTGCCTTTCTCTCTCTCTCTCTCACTTTCTTGCCTTTCTCTCTCTCTCTCTCACTTTCTTGCCTTTCTCTCTCTCTCTCTCACTTTCTTGCCTTTCTCTCTCTCTCTCTCACTTTTTTGCCTTTCTCTCTCTCTTTTTTGCCTTTCTCTCTCTCTTTTTTGCCTTTCTCTCTCTCTTTTTTGCCTTTCTCTCTCTCTTTTTTGCCTTTCTCTCTCTCTTTTTTGCCTTTCTCTCTCTCTTTTTTGCCTTTCTCTCTCTTTTTTGCCTTTCTCTCTCTCTCTCTCTCTCTCTCTTTTTTGCCTTTCTCTCTCTCTCTCTCACTTTTTTGCCTTTCTCTCTCTCTCTCTCACTTTTTTGCCTTTCTCTCTCTCTCTCTCTCACTTTTTTGCCTTTCTCTCTCTCTCTCTCTCACTTTTTTGCCTTTCTCTCTCTCTCTCTCTCACTTTTTTGCCTTTCTCTCTCTCTCTCTCTCACTTTTTTGCCTTTCTCTCTCTCTCTCTCTCACTTTTTTGCCTTTCTCTCTCTCTCTCTCTCACTTTTTTGCCTTTCTCTCTCTCTCTCTCTCACTTTTTTGCCTTTCTCTCTCTCTCTCTCTCACTTTTTTGCCTCTCTCTCTCTCTCTCACTTTTTTGCCTTTCTCTCTCTCTCTCTCACTTTTTTGCCTTTCTCTCTCTCTCTCTCTCTCACTTTTTTGCCTTTCTCTCTCTCTCTCTCACTTTTTTGCCTTTCTCTCTCTCTCTCTCTCACTTTTTTGCCTTTCTATGCGATGTCGGTTCATTGTATTATGGAAATTGGTCTGCGTTTTTTTTTCTCTAACAAAAACTATTTTTTAAATTTATTTCAGTGACGATGGCATGTGAAGACGAAACTTTTAAAGTAAATCTCGTTGACACGGCGGGTCAGGTATGTAATTTTATTATTCTTGTAACCTAGGGAAGATTACTGAATAGAATAATCACACGAAGGTTGGTAATGAACGATAATACTTAGGACAAGAACAACACATATAAGATTCGCTAGCGGCGCGTAGAAGTAGTCAACTGCTAGAAGTTAGTAAAGTGAAATCCACAATGAATCTCCAACTCTAGGATATCTACCAAACGCCCCACGCGGTCAGATGTGGCACAAAGCCGAATTTAATGTGGGGGTATCCGAGCCCGTAGGCCCGGCCAAAAATTTCCCGTAGATCCCGTATAAAACGGGATCGGATAGCTGTTTTCCGAGACGAGACTCTACTCTTCGACATAGCCTCGTCTGAGGATCCTCTCCGTCCGGGGTCAGAAAGTTTGACCAGCACGGCTGTTGACGTATCTCCAAATGCAGACCAACATACTACTGTATTTATGTAAATGGGGACATACCTATTATCGTCCGTAGGTATGCTGCAACAATTATTTAAGTCTTGTAAAAAATACATCAGATTATATTGTTATTCAGTACTGGAAGAGGCAAAGCCATCTTCTAGCTGGGAAGATTGTCCTATTCTGTTAAATGCAGGCGGAAAAGGCACGAGTCCATTACTTCTCTTAGCTATACGGGTTAATTACTAGTATATACCCAGTTTTTCGGCCTTGGATCTCAGCTAGTGTAGTACATACCCTTTATTTTGCCTTATCTATAAGTTACGTATGTATAGAAAAAGACACTTAAACTTAGAATCGGAAATACGGTTGACATTCTCCAGCTCATAATGAAGAAAGACGGCTTGGTGAATTTGACTCTCGCAGGGGATAATGAAGGCAAGAGGTATAGATGAAAGTAACAAATCATCTACCAAGCGAGCTTGTGTAAACGGTTAGCAGGACAAGGATTAGGAGAGATAGCAAAAAGACAAAATTTACTAAGCTACAAAGGACAGGAAATTGTGGAGACACATAATCGTCTACGTCCTGAAGGGACACGGTACATAAAATAATGAGGTACGGGTAGTGTAACGGCTATTGGTATGGGAAGTGGGATGGGCAAACGAGATTCAAGTTCCAGCTGGGTTCCCTTCCCAAATCGAACCCGTAGGCCTCGACCGTGGTGATGGAAAGCGGCCGGATGGCATTACCATCTTCCCTTTTAAAATGGGTAAGTCCTTGATTTGGTAATTGGATTTTAATTTGACATATATTTTGAAGAACTGCGCTTATTTTTAAATTGGGTACGCTAAAAAGTGTCAAACACTGATGTTTATCGCAGACATCGGGGAATGCCGTAGACTCTCCTTTTAAAGTTCCATGTTATTGGTTGACTGACAGCACTTTCTGCTCGGCGTGTCACACACGCTACAATCCTCAAGCGAGCATTTAGTTCTGAAAATACAGAAAATGGACCAAAAGTGGAGGTGAGGAGAGACGACTGGTCATCATTGTGCTTTTGTTTTAGCCTATCTGGTGAGTTACGGATTCGTGCACTCGAATATTACCCCCTTCACTAAAATCACACATCCCTTATTCGCCAGTTATTCAATGGAATAGACAACTATTCCCCTACTAACAATTTCTATGAATGGGGAGAGGCATAGGGTGGGGTAACGATCTGTACAGATACGTCTTGATGACGTAATCATCCAGGAATACGTTTGCGCCGACCTGGGAAATAAAGTATTTCGTCATTCAAACAGTTGAATTCTAAATATGCATAGCATGTCACGCCTTGATTCACTCCTTTTTAAGATGGCATAAAATCGAAATAATCACACACACACACACACACACACACACACACACGTGTGTGTGTCGAACGTAATGGCAAAACTGTCCAATTGTTAGATTAAGCTTTGAACCGTTGTATCTTAGAAATGATTAAAGATATCTTACTGGAATTCTCCGAGGTTTTTATAAAATTATTAGACTCTACTTTGAAGTAATAAGTATGTATTTAGCTCCAAGTTATTATATATCCACACACAGGGTACAGCAAAAGTAATATATTTATTTTTTAAATAAACAGTATTCATTACATTTACCGGCCTTAATGTTCGAGAAATTTCCGACAGGAATCGAACCTATGTCCTATACGGAAACCGACAATTGATCTAATGTATTATACCACTTAGCTACAGAGAAAGCTTCTGATTAGCAAAGTCCAAATTACTGTTTATAAAAAAAAACAACAAAAAAAAACAAACAAATCTTTAGACGTGGTATTGCTGGCAGACAAAGTTCACACCTTACAGGTACTCCACTTTAATCTGCTTGTCAGATTAAACTAAATCTTTGTAAAAAAAAAATAAAAAAAAAACTGTAACAAAAATGGCGCGATGACTTACAAGTTTGCCCGCATTTTGAATGAGGGCGATATTAACAAGTGTCTTACTATTTTGGCCAGGTAGATCTCCGCAGACAGTGAAAAAAAAATGGCAGGTCAAAGACCTTCCCCAGTAGCGATCTGTATGCATAATGCATATTGAAAGATTTCTTGCATTCCACTCTATTTTACTCAGCGATTATAAATGATTGGAATGCACAAGCCGGTGTTTATTTCTTCCGTCGCATTCTTTTCGCTTTTGCTCGCAATTCGATCATGAGACAACAACAACAATTTAGCCACTCGCAGTTTTCCCGCGCTTTTTTATTTTGGCGGGAAATCTGTTAGACGCCCACGCTTTTAGAATATTTCGAGAACTGATGCGTGACGAGCCAGACGCCCATTGACGATGTTTGTGCGTGTCGGAAAGAGGAAGAAGATGAAAAGGAATTTATAATATTTTGTGTTCTCTGACGTCATTGTTATTTGCGCAATGACTGACGGAAGATTGGACAAATTAAAAAAAAAAATTATGGATATTTTAGTAATCGTAAAATTCGCTTTGTCAATTTCATTCATTCAGTCTCTGCCTCTCCTTTTCTTTTTTTCCCTTCCTTTCTTATTTTATCCGAATGTTTTTTTCCTTTCCCTTTCTCTCTTTCTCCGCATACATCTACTTATTTTCTCTACACCCTTTTTTTTTTTTTTTTTCGTGTATACTTTCTCACTTTTTCTTACCGCGTCTCTCTCTTTCTTTGTCTCCTTTGCTTCAGTATCCCTCTCTCTCTCCTTTGCTTCAGTATCCCTCTCTCTCTCCTTTGCTTCAGTATCCCTCTCTCTCTCCTTTGCTTCAGTATTCCTCTCTCTCTCTCCTTTGCTTCAGTATTCCTCTGTCTCTCTCCTTTGCTTCAGTATTCCTCTCTCTCTCCTTTGCTTCAGTATTCCTCTCTCTCTCCTTTGCTTCAGTATTCCTCTCTCTCTCTCCTTTGCTTCAGTATTCCTCTCTCTCTCTCCTTTGCTTCAGTATTCCTCTCTCTCTCCTTTGCTTCAGTATTCCTCTCTCTCTCTCTCCTTTGCTTCAGTATCCCTCTCTCTCTCCTTTGCTTCAGTATTCCTCTCTCTCTCTCCTTTGCTTCAGTATCCCTCTCTCTCTCCTTTGCTTCAGTATCCCTCTCTCTCTCCTTTGCTTCAGTATTCCTCTCTCTCTCCTTTGCTTCAGTATTCCTCTCTCTCTCTCCTTTGCTTCAGTATTCCTCTCTCTCTCTCCTTTGCTTCAGTATTCCCCTCTCTCTCTCCTTTGCTTCAGTATTCCTCTCTCTCTCCTTTGCTTCAGTATTCCTCTCTCTCTCCTTTGCTTCAGTATTCCTCTCTCTCTCCTTTGCTTCAGTATTCCTCTCTCTCTCTCCTTTGCTTCAGTATTCCTCTCTCTCTCTCCTTTGCTTCAGTATCCCTCTCTCTCTCCTTTGTTTCAGTATCCCTCTCTCTCTCTCCTTTGTTTCAGTATCCCTCTCTCTCTCTCCTTTGTTTCAGTATCCCTCTCTCTCTCTCCTTTGCTTCAGTATTCCTCTCTCTCTCTCCTTTGCTTCAGTATTCCCCTCTCTCTCTCCTTTGCTTCAGTATTCCTCTCTCTCTCCTTTGCTTCAGTATCCCTCTCTCTCTCCTTTGCTTCAGTATCCCTCTCTCTCTCCTTTGCTTCAGTATTCCTCTCTCTCTCTCCTTTGCTTCAGTATTCCTCTCTCTCTCTCCTTTGCTTCAGTATTCCCCTCTCTCTCTCCTTTGCTTCAGTATTCCTCTCTCTCTCCTTTGCTTCAGTATTCCTCTCTCTCTCCTTTGCTTCAGTATTCCTCTCTCTCTCTCCTTTGCTTCAGTATTCCTCTCTCTCTCTCCTTTGCTTCAGTATCCCTTTCACTCTCCTTTGTTTCAGTATCCCTCTCTCTCTCTCCTTTGCTTCAGTATTCCTCTCTCTCTCTCCTTTGCTTCAGTATTCCCCTCTCTCTCTCCTTTGCTTCAGT
>OZ038510.1:28957619-28990119 GCA_964036315.1 Acanthosepion esculentum | reverse complement strand
ATGTCCTTGATTTGTTTTTTTCTAAGTAGAGACCTTCCACCATTCATATAAATGTCTGAGAGCGTTATGAGGTACGTATGTGAAAATCTTTTGGGACCATGAAGTAGTTGTAAGGGAAAGATAAGACGAATATTAGAGTGAGTGTAATTTTGACGTACGCAATTAAAATCGCAGATTAAATAATCCTTGAAATATATTCTCCAATTAGCGTTCAGCATTTGCAAAGGTCAAGAACAGTAAATTATACTTGCGTCTAATTGGATAATTTTAGTTTCAAATACGTATTTCTTGCATCCGGACAGTGTGAATAAACTTAGAACTTAACCTTGATTAAAATTAGGACAGAAATGCTCGGCACTACACGGTCACATAAAAACAAACATTGTTTCTTTTAAAAGATAAACAAAATTATTTTCAGACCTATGGAATATGTCATCTCTGTTCTGTTTTAAAGAATGCGTGTAAGCGCACATTTATGTATAATTAACCGTCTTAGTATCCCCAGTAAACTCTCCATATCTATAATCAACAACAGGGTTATTGAACAACTCAACAAAAATAACCTCCTGAACGGTAATGGATTTCGTTCTGCTTGATCTACAGCTGACGTCATTATTCCTAAAAGCACTAGACAATAAATTAATCACGAAAACCACTGCCCTAGATATATCAAAGGCTGTGTGGCATCGGGGATTTCTACATAAATTCTCCAGCTATGAAATCTGTGGAAGGACTTTCTTAATTATGAAGTCCTTCCTAACAGGTACGTCTATAAAAGTTGTTCTTACTAACCAATCATCTGAACCCCATGACATCAATGTCGGCGTTACCCATGGTTATCTTCTCGGTCCTACCCTCTTTCTTCTCGGTCCTACCCTCTTTCTTCTCGGTCCTACCCTCTTTCTTCTCTAGGTTAATAATCTACATAAGAACGTACTCTGATCTTCAGTGACTATCTATGCGGATGACCAGAATTTGGCAGCTGATCTTTCCTTTGACCTAGCCCTAGTGTCTCAATGGGGAAAAGACTGGCTTGTAAATCTGGATGACCCGAATCTGGCTGCTGATCTCTGCTTTGACCCAGCTCTGGTAGCTCCATACTGGAAGGATTGACTTGTAAATTTAGATGGCCAGAATCTGGCAGCTGATCTCTGCTTTGACCTAGTCCTGGTGTATCAATGGGGAAAGGATTAACTTGTAAATCTGGATGACCCGAATCTGGCAGCTGATCTCTGCTTTGACCCAGCCCTGGTAGCTCCATACTGGAAGGATTGACTTGTAAATCTAGATGGCCAGAATCTGGCAGCTGATCTCCGCTTTGACCTAGTCCTGGTGTCTCAATGGGGAAAGAGGATTAACTTGTAAATCTGGATGACCCGAATCTGGCAGCTGATCTCTGCTTTGACCCAGCCCTGGTAGCTCCATACTGGAAGGATTGACTTGTAAATCTAGATGGCCATAATCTGGCAGCTGATCTTTCCTTTGGACTAGGTCTTGTGGCTCAGTGGAGGAAATATTGGCTTGTAAGATCCAATACATCCAAAACCAAACTAATAACCTTCCACCATCATCGGGCAGATATCGAACGTTCATCTCTCATGCTGTAAAGGCTTTCTCTCTGGAGGAGGTTATTTGCCTTGAACGCCTTTTGGGACTCCAGCTCATCCCAGACCTTAAGTGGAACTTGTATATCCGCTCTACTGATGCTGGAGAAATGGTTGGTTCTTTGTACACTTACTATACTCTGTCTTACGGCCAGCTTACGTTGAAACACCTGTTCCCATACGATCAGCATGTTAAGCAAAATTGAACCTGGTCAGTGCCTAGATTGGTGAACACTTGGGAATACAAGGTGCTGTAAGCTTGGATGTGCGGGTGGTGTAATGGATAATGGCTCAGAATTGTTAATCGGAGAGTTGTGTTCCAATTACCATTGGGTTCGTTATACTCGCTTACACACAAATACCCTTAAGAAGGGTATGAATCCAAGTCTTCTCCCCCAGCTATGGGTTAATTAGTAAGATTTGTATCATTCATCTATTATAAATCTAAAAAGATCTTACAATCTACAAATATTTTCTGGCTTTAAATAACCTGCAAAGATGTAAGCCGTAAAAAAACTAATCGATCAATTAAATATGGTAGTGTGGGCTGGACAACTTCTTTAAAGATGAAGAAAAGACTTTAGGCAATAAATGTAGTTCTACAGAAGGATGCTGAGAATACCATGAACTGAACATAGGTGCAATGATGAAGATTTAGAGAAAATGGAAGCAAAACTGATAGTTATCTTTAGAATCAGTAAGAGAGTTCAAATTTCGGTGGCACATGGTAAGGAAAGGGGTCTTGGGAAATTTGGAACGGGAGGAATACAAGAAGGACAGAGGAAAACTCTCTGCTCCCACCGCCTCTCCCGTCAGCACTAAAAAACATTGCCTCACTCAGTTCTAGCATTAAAATTAGGATTCAAATTAATTTCGTGAATATGACCAAAACGAGGACAACGGTCTGAACAATGTAAAATAGTGTAAATAGCTATAATACTTCATCTCTGAGATATAGAGAAACAAAAACTCGTTTTTAGTCCACAAGAGAGGGAATCTCTAGTGGCAAAAGGTAAAGAAACATGTTGGGGAAAAAAGACTGCTTATTACTGTCATTTGTTGTGGGTGTTCTCATAGCAAATAGACTCACGATTGTCCTTTTTCATTTCCTGTGTTAATGTCTCTCGTGGTGTCTGCTTCAGTCGAATTGAATTAATAAAAGAGTAAATCGTCATTTTTTTTTTTTTTTAAACGTGAATTAGACGCACGGAATGTTGACTTCCATAATCAAGAGAATCATTTGGGAATTAATTGTTCTAATATTCTCCTTGTATCCTTTGTTTTATTTCTAAATCCGTAAGGCTGTTTCTTTTTCATCTTATCTCTTTGTTCCGGCTCAATTTTTAATTTTGTCTCGCGCCAGGTTATATAATTTCAGGCTCTGTAAAATTGCTGGGTGTCTCATCTGCGTCCCTCTTCCACTGAAAAGGGCATAATAATAAAAATGTCAGCGTGTGCATCTGTTTTTATCGCTATCTTTCGCGTGGGTATATATATATATATATATATATATATATATATATATATATAAAATAAGAAAGAACAGTAAAATTAATAATCCGGTGTTCTTAGCAATTATTTTTATTTAAAAAAAAAACAGTGCTCGATAAAAACAGTAGAGCAAAATATTATAAGTATTTTCTTTTTTAAAAATATGATTCTATCGCAACACACAAATTTCTGTTTCAAAACTGAAACTAAAATTGTAAATTTAATTATAAAAATTACTCTTAAAATCCAGAGTTTCGTTACATTGTCAAGCGCGTAATCATATTTTTAAAAAAGAAAATATATAATATATATATAATATATATATATATATATATATATGGACTCTCTCGTCTTGTAAAAATGATAGACGGGAGATACCATCATAGATAAAATATTGAGTTACTTTTCAATAACCCTGTGTGTGTGTGTGTGTGTGTGTGGTGTGTGTGTATATATATATATATATATATATATATATATATATATATAACACGTGCGCGCACGAGGGGATAATGAAAATTACTCCACCTGAACCACTTCTGTTCATCCCCTTCCTCCAATTATTTGTAAAAATATTACGACCTTGCAATTGAAAAAAATAATTCTAAAAGAATATGAATGTAATATTCACTCGCACAAAAAGAATTATTCTTACATCCAAATTCTTTCGGCTTAAAATGACCCACAAAATGATGGTAAGTTGTAAAAAAATATTCATCAATTACCCACTTCTGGAAGACAACACCAAAAGGTTAAATATCAGATTTAAATTTTAGGATTTCAGTTTAGTCAGGTTGAGTTCGTGCAAGTGTTCGACCCGACCAATAAGTGATTCCTAAATTTAAATGTGATGTTTTGGTTAGATGTTGGGACGTCGGTCAGGCTGAGAAGTTTATATCTGTATTATTTATTTTCTCTTCTACTTCCTGATATTTTTAAAGCATTTTGCCCCATGCAAGACAATAAAACCTTTAAGGAGACGCAAGGCGTTAATGAACGTGAAACAATATGAGAAAAAGAATACGTCATTAAGGAAAGAGAACGTTTGAATTCTTTGAGATTTCGCGATCAAAATGGTCGCCAGAAAGCAAAATAAAATTTTGTGACAGAAAGCGATTCAATCCGCTAGCATCATACGCGGACTGTATTTTCCTCACTGTCATTCTTTCTTCATCCTTTCCCGACTTCTTTGCCTCCCAATTCTGTCTTGTTTACTCTGAAGGAGGGGAGGGAAATGTGGGCGTGGTAAACTTTTTTTCTCCTCTCTCCAGAAACGTAAACAAGGGACACTGGACGCAATATGAATGATCTGTTCTTTTTCTTTGTTCTGCGTGAGATGATGACTGAGTTTTAGTTTTGGTCGGTAGTAAAAGAACATCGAGAGTTGTGTCACTTTGTTCACGATCTGAAGACAGTAAGCACTTTTATATTTTAAAATCTGGTCAGCTCAGAAAAACGACGTTCTTATAATATCGCATTGTGTAGACTATAGTGTAGAGTATTTGTCTAGAAATCTTAATGAAGAATTAATGTCTAAGTTTATTCACAACACCTGAAAACAAAAACAATGGATTTTGAAAGTAAAATTATCCAATTATACATAAATATATCGCTGTGTTCTCGACATTTACTAATACTTGACGGTCGTTGGAAAATTTAATACGATGATTTTATATATATATATATATATATATATATATATAACAGTGATTTATTAAATTAAATACGTCAAAAGAAAATTCCATTCGCTCTAATGTTTGTGCATCTTCACCTTTTCCCTGCTCCCCTTCCCCTTATTCTTACTTTGTTTCTCCCATCTGTCTTTCCTTCTCTCGATTTCCCTCTCTCTCTTTCTTTCTTTCTTTCTCTCTTTCTTTCCCTGTCTCTCTTTCTTTCTTTCTTTCTTTCTCTCGCTTTCCTTCTGTCTCGCTTTCCTTCTCTCTCTCTGTGTCGCTTTCCTTCTCTCTCTCTGTGTCGCTTTCCTTCTCTCTCTCTGTGTCGCTTTCCTTCTCTCTCTCTGTCTCGCTTTCCTTTTCTCTCTGTCTCGATTTCCTTCTTCTCTCTCTTGCTTCTCTTTTTCTCTCTCTTGCTTCTCTTTTTCTCTCTCTTGCTTCTCTTTTTCTCTCTCTTGCTTCTCTTTTTCTCTCTCTTGCTTCTCTTTTTCTCTCTCTTGCTTCTCTTTTTCTCTCTCTTGCTTCTCTTTTTCTCTCTCTTGCTTCTCTTTTTCTCCCTTCTCTTTCCACCCAGTCTTATTACTGTAGTTCAGTTTACCTGGATTTTAGTAGGAAAATACAATCCGAGTGTCTTGTCCATAAACATAACACATTTTTTAAATACCACTTGAAAAATGATCTTCACAGAAAAGGAAGAAGAGCGAGCTAAATATGACCGTAACATTTATACATTTAGATTCATGTATTTACATATTAAAAAAATCAACGTTCTTTCTTATGGCTGTGACGAGACCAATAGTTCGAGTGTTCGAAATGAATTGTCGCGACTGCAAAGTTTCGAAGTGTTTTTGCTACAAGCGAGGAAATCAAGTGGTATGGTACACCAATATGTGTCTATGAAGCACACGCTAGTGAAACATGTGTGACTGCTAAACGATTGCGTGTGATAGCGGACTGATGCGCTGTCATGGTAACGTGTGTCTATGCTGCAGATCAAGGCATGGTCTGGTTCACTGACAGCCTTTCACTGAATGTTATTCGCTGTTAACGGCGACCCGTTTTATCGTTATGGGTCGGTTCCGAATCACTGGATTTTGCGCGGGAATGTACCCAGTAATCCGAGTCCTGACCCATTTCCAGGTCATTTGGAGTTCAAACGAGCGGGCGTTGTAGAAAGCACATCACAAGATAGCCTTATCCAATCAGGTTTCTGAAACCACTTATTTAATTTGGAATCATGTTTGTATAGAATAGTAAAAAATTTTCGTATCTACTGAATTTAATAAGATTTATTTGTAGGCGTCTCGTACTTTTTGTGCTTCACTTAATGGCCATGAAATATAGGAGTTTATATCGTATATTACTTTCTTTCTCTCCCCTCCGTATCATTATACCTTTCTTTCTCTCTCCCCCTCCGTATCATTATACCATTCTTTCTCTCCCCCCTCCGTATCATTATACCATTCTTTCTCTCCCCCGCTCCGTATCATTATACCATTCTTTCTCTCCCCCGCTCCGTATCATTATACCATTCTTTCTCTCCCCCGCTCCGTATCATTATACCATTCTTTCTCTCCCCCGCTCCGTATCATTATACCATTCTTTCTCTCCCCCGCTCCGTATCATTATACCATTCTTTCTCTCCCCCGCTCCGTATCATTATTCCTTTCTTTCTCTCCCCCGCTCCGTATCATTATTCCTTTCTTTCTCTCCCCCGCTCCGTATCATTATACCATTCTTTCTCTCCCCCGCTCCGTATCATTATTCCTTTCTTTCTCCCCCTCCACTCAGCATCATTATTCCTTTCTTTCTCCCCCTCCACTCAGCATCATTATTCCTTTCTTTCTCCCCCTCCACTCAGCATCATTATTCCTTTCTTTCTCCCCCCCCACTCAGCATCATTATTCCTTTCTTTCTCCCCCTCCACTCAGCATCATTATTCCTTTCTTTCTCCCCCTCCACTCAGCATCATTATTCCTTTCTTTCTCCCCCTCCACTCAGCATCATTATTCCTTTCTTTCTCCCCCTCCACTCAGCATCATTATTCCTTTCTTTCTCCCCCTCCACTCAGCATCATTATTCCTTTCTTTCTCCCCCTCCACTCAGCATCATTATTCCTTTCTTTCTCCCCCTCCACTCAGCATCATTATTCCTTTCTTTCTCCCCCTCCACTCAGCATCATTATTCCTTTCTTTCTCCCCCCCCACTCAGCATCATTATTCCTTTCTTTCTCCCCCCCACTCAGCATCATTATTCCTTTCTTTCTCCCCCTCCACTCAGCATCATTATTCCTTTCTTTCTCCCCCCCCACTCAGCATCATTATTCCTTTCTTTCTCTTCCAACTACAGTAATATTTTTGCGACAAATATTAGTTGTTTGGAAAGTTGTGCCGCATTTTTGAAAACTGAATAGAAATTCTTTTTTTTTTTTCATGTGGCATGTTTTTCAGAACGTGCGTGAACTAATCTCCACAACTTCCTTTCTCATGTTCTTATAAGTAATACCCATCGTCCTTTGTCCTTTTTCTATCGTCTATTCACTCAATGTCCTGCAGTAAATTCCTCTTTACTTCTCTTGTCTTCACTATATACAAATTCTTCAAGCCTTTCTTCGTGTATCCCAGAAATTTCAGCCGACTCTTTCAGATTGTCAGTAATTTAAAAGTTGTGGTCAGCACCGGGGCTGGAGATGCTTACTGGATCTTTTGGAAGATCCCCTTTGGCTCTTTAAAAAGTCATTTCATTTTTACAAAATAAGTTGGAATTAGATCTCTTCAGATAACTCTACACTGGTCCAGTAGGGCAGGTTTTTTTTTGTGTTTTTGCACTTAAAAAAATATCAACATTGTACTCGGTATCTGTCTATATTTCTGAGATGAGGTATTATGTACACTATTTACATTGTTCTGACTATTGTCCGCATTTTTGTTGTCTCAAGAACACATGGCACAGTGGATAAAGGCGTTAGTTAGATACAGTGACAGGACCCAAAGGGTGTAAGTTTAATACCTGGTTAAGGCAGTAGAGAACTTGGAGAGGGGAATTAACAGGAGATAACTGATAACTGACATCCATTAGACATGGCACGTGGAAGTAGAACAGTCTACCCCCAGCGAGCGAAATAAAGGGTTCAGTTCGACATTCCAACCACCTGAAGAAGGCCGGAGCATACAACGGCTGAAACGCTGTGATAAATATGGTAACAAAAATGAGGACAATAGTCCGAATAATGTAAATGGTGTATTTTACTCTGTGTAAAAACTGGTTTGATGTGGTAAGTACGGACACCAAAAATTAGATTCATAGCTTTTACCAATTTCTGAGCATTATGTACAGTAATACCTAATTTCTGCAGGTTTTTGATGACAAAATGGATTCAAAATTTTCTTATTTCAAGAGTAAATCCAAGTAAATTTGATATGTTTATGTATTAGATACATTGAATGGAAAATATATTTAAACGAGAATTCTAATTATTCATCACTACAAGCAAAATATGCAGTGTTTTTTTAATGTGTTTAATAATTAAAAATTGTGTAAAGAAAATAAATAAAAAAAAATTGTAAAAGATTACAAAAAAGGCTACTCAATGAATAAGATTTGTTAAATCATAATTAATAAAAACAAAAAAATAGATAAGTGTATATAACACCATAATACTGCCGGACACAGATTATAAAACAAAATGTTTTAAATTTGCATTGTTTATTGAAAATCACACTAAAACTACTGCATTGTCTGACATATTAAATAATAATATAGCTAAAATGTTCAATATAATTTCCCTTTGGAGTAAATGAAGGTCTTACTTGATGATACACTGATTTAATAATAATACGCTTGTGTCTGTCCGTATACAATTTCTGAAGCTTCAGTAGTTAATTTAACTGCACTTTTCACACCTTGCGAATGTACAGGTAAATTCATGAACCGCTAACGTCCTTCCATTCATTAGAACCGCTTGCAGTTCATTAGTTGAAAAACCTTTTTGTGATGTCAACGAACACTCGTTGTCACTTTCGTAATGCTCGTTGTAGTAGAGACTTTGTCATCGCAGATACAACTATAGTAACGCCGTTGAACAATACTGGTGTCAGACGCCTTCGAGTAACACTCGCACTAATAGTACTTGCTCGATAATACTCGCCCGTATAGTGATCCTGAATAGAGGAATAGTATAGTGAATAGAGTAGCGAATAGCAGTCCGGATGGGGCAGGTTGGATTTTCACTTTGTTTAGAAAATCAACATTGCACTTAGTACGAAAGCTGTGATAATTAGTGACACCAAAAATTAGATTCATATGCAATTTTTACTTTATTCGAAAAAGAAAAAAAACGATAATCAATGAATGATATTTTACAACATTTGTTAAGTCATAATTAATAAAATAAATAAAAGTGTATATAACACCATAATACTGCTTGATACAAATTATAAGACAAAATGTTTTAAATTTGCATTGTTTACTGAAAATCACACTAAAACTACTGCATTGTATAAACATATTAGATCATAATATAGCTAAATTGTTCAGTATAATTTCTCTTTGAAGTAAATGAAGGTCTTATTTGATGGTACGTTTATTTAGTAATATTGTACTTGTGCCAAGAATCTTGTCTATATTACAATTTGAAAAGCTTCAGTAAATTATAGATTCTATAAGGCTTTCACTGATCACCAGAATGAAATTTCAACGCTACGATTTTGAATCTAAACTTAATCTTTAAACTCATTTCCTTTAAAAAATGGTAACGATTTCGAAAAAAATATTTTGTCCTTATTTATCATGCGAAATCCCAACTTTGAAATTGAGTGCAATAGAACGTTTCTAAAATCGACCTGCCCTATTGGTCTAGGTGGCAGATACAATTGCAATGTTTAATATATTGATTTTTATATCGCTTAAAAGTTGGTGGGTAATGAAAGGGCTAATGGCGCTGAAGTGGAATCGGCGAACAGAGTTCAAACTCTGGTAAAATCTGTTGCGTTTAATTTGGCCTGAATGCCTTTGGGAAAGGCATTAGTCGAGTTCTTCTCCCCAACCCGAAAACTGTTATAGGTTAACTATAATATCCTATAATTTCTTAAAGAAATCAAACTGTATTCCAAAATATAGCCTCAACAAAACTACAACATAAGAAACACACATCACCGCCTTTGGTAATTACGTCCACACAAACATGTATATGCGCAAAAGCTGAGTGAAGTCAAGTAAGCCGTGAGCCTGGCAGCGAACTGCCTGACTCCAAGCGGCGTCTTCTGGTATTCAGCAAACCTTCCCACAAGGCAGGATTTTACGTGGGGCGGTTCCGAACCCGTAGGCTCGGGCAAAAATTCCCCGTAGACCCCGCATACACAGGGTCGGATTTGTCTACCTCCCCAGACGATACTCTGCCCATTGGCATAACCTTGTTTGGGTTCCTCTCTGCCCGAAAGCAGAGCGCTTTCGACAAGTCAGCCGTGAGTCTGGCAGCGAACTGCCTGGCTCCAATCGGCTTCTTCTCTCTGACCTGGCGTTCTTTATTTGCAATTATGGACTAGTTCATATAATCACCATAATACTCCATAACAGTTTGAATAAGCGGAAACCTGTTGATATTAACTGTAAAAAAAAAAACACGAAAACAAACACAAAAACGTGTAATTACTTTAAATAAAAATGAATTATTACATTTAGATCTTTTTTTATTTCCTTTCCAAAAGCTAAACCTCGCATTCTGCATAAGCCAGTAATTGGTTACGTAAGGCAGTCAATATGTTCTGTATTTTTAATCACTTAATCGGATTGGGCAGCCTTGATATCATTTAGCAAATAAACAGCGAAAAACCTGACAGTATATGCATGAACAGAAACTTTCCATCTCGTCGGCAATCAATCGACATTGTGTGAGCATGTGTGCTCTCTAACCATCGCTTTCATAAGGTATTTTGACAAAATCTCTTATCTTCCAACTCCAGTCCCTAGAGAACTGATATATGACTTTCCGCAATTTTTTTTGGCTATCGCCGTTGTAACGAAGATAATTTCATCCCTTGAGCGAATTTAAAAAGAATGCAATTCCGAAAGAGGACTGAAAAATACTAGAAATGATTGGATAAGTGTGTGAAGGTCCCAAAGGGAGTATTTTAAATATGACTAAAGCACCATTGAATCCTAACCCGGGGCCGGAAAAGAGTCTCCCCTACTCACGAATTTATAATACGGCCCACAGTCTATTACATCTCAGTTTTCATGATGTAATATTCATAGAAAATCCAAATTTTATTGTAACCTAATTATGTACAATAATGGATCATATGCAATATAGGTAAACAATCCAACTAGGAAAATTGAAAATAAATGCAGTGTATTTAAATACAAATTAGAGACATGTCATAATAGATCAAAGTATTATTGTAACCTAATTATGTACAATAATGGATCATATGCAATATAGGTGAACAATCCAACTAGAAAAATTGAAAATAAATGCAGTGTATCTAAATACAAATTAGAGACATGTCATAATAGATCAAAGTATTATTGTAACCTAATTATGTACAATAATGGATCATATGCAATATAGGTGAATAATCCAACTAGAAATATGGAAAATAAATATAATTTATCTAATTATTTTAATTTTTATTTTTTTAATCAATTCACCCCAAGTAAGGCAATAATACCACTCTACTCCTGTTTGGAAAACTGGGGAGGGGTGTGAACCGGACGATAGACAAACCCATCTGTTATAATAGATCATTCTATCGTAAATAAATCGACAATGTTTTGTGGCAATTTTTAACATGAGTTTTTTTTGTTTTTTTGTAGCAAAGGTGAAAGATTTTGACACATTCAACATTATGGATAAAAATATTGAATTTTATGTATTTTATTTTTTAGACTTAGCATGAGCAAAACAAATTCACGTATTTACATAAAAAGAAAAAAAAATATCTCAAAATGACGTCAAAATCCGCGAAAAAGTTTGATTCTTTAATAGTCAGTCGTGCTTAGTTTTATTTGTAACGTAGATAAATGCAGATAGGAAAACCCAAATGTTAATCGTATAGAAAGGCTAACAAACGTGCCCCCTAATCTGTATTGCAAACCAGTCCAGGGCGTCGTGCGTACCGGCTTTGCTCTAACCTCCTTCATTTTTTTTCCCTGGTAATATAGAAATGTCGGATAGGTTCCACGCAAATTTTGCATACAAACTAAACCGGACTCCTGGGTCATTGTGTGATTCAGTCTTTCTTTAGGGCTTGACGGTTATCCTTCACAGAGGAGTTGCATGAAGTTATAATGGCTGTGTACGTATCGACGTTAATATTCGTTGTGAAAATGGGTTTGAAGAAATCAGCTTAACCACTTAAAATGTCAGACACTTAAGTTGATGACGACAATCGGATTGAATGATATTAACCAGAAAATCATAAAGGATCGGCTTTTCGCCCACTCCTGTGAATATCGTCGTTTCTAAAATAATGATTAAAAAAAAATCCTTTTTTGTTTATGTTAGTCGAGCCCGTTTATTTGTGTGCGGATATACACTTTTGTTTTCTCTCTACTCCATTATTTCTTTGTCTCTCTCTCTCTCCTTCATTATTTCGTTGCCTCTCTCTCTCTCCTCCATTATTTCTTTGTCTCTCTCTCTCTCCTCCATTATTTCTTTGTCTCTCTCTCTCTCCTCCATTATTTCTTTGTCTCTCTCTCTCTCCTCCATTATTTCTTTGTCTCTCTCTCTCTCCTCCATTATTTCTTTGCCTCTCTCTCTCTCCTCCATTATTTCTTTGCCTCTCTCTCTCTCCTCCATTATTTCTTTGCCTCTCTCTCTCTCCTCCATTATTTCTTTGCCTCTCTCTCTCTCCTCCATTATTTCTTTGCCTCTCTCTCTCTCCTCCATTATTTCTTTGTCTTTGTCTCTCTCTCTCTCCTCCATTATTTCTTTGTCTCTCTCTCTCTCCTCCATTATTTCTTTGTCTCTCTCTCTCTCCTCCATTATTTCTTTGTCTCTCTCTCTCTCCTCCATTATTTCTTTGTCTCTCTCTCTCTCCTCCATTATTTCTTTGTCTCTCTCTCTCTCCTCCATTATTTCTTTGTCTCTCTCTCTCTCCTCCATTATTTCTTTGTCTCTCTCTCTCTCCTCCATTATTTCTTTGTCTCTCTCTCTCTCCTCCATTATTTCTTTGTCTCTCTCTCTCTCCTCCATTATTTCTTTGTCTCTCTCTCTCTCCTCCATTATTTCTTTGTCTCTCTCTCTCTCCTCCATTATTTCTTTGTCTCTCTCTCTCTCCTCCATTATTTCTTTGTCTCTCTCTCTCTCCTCCATTATTTCTTTGTCTCTCTCTCTCTCCTCCATTATTTCTTTGTCTCTCTCTCTCTCCTCCATTATTTCTTTGTCTCTCTCTCTCTCCTCCATTATTTCTTTGTCTCTCTCTCTCTCTCCTCCATTATTTCTTTGTCTCTCTCTCTCTCTCCTCCATTATTTCTTTGTCTCTCTCTCTCTCTCTCCTCCATTATTTCTTTGTCTCTCTCTCTCTCCTCCATTATTTCTTTGTCTCTCTCTCTCTCCTCCATTATTTCTTTGTCTCTCTCTCTCTCCTCCATTATTTCTTTGTCTCTCTCTCTCTCCTCCATTATTTCTTTGTCTCTCTCTCTCTCCTCCATTATTTCTTTGTCTCTCTCTCTCTCCTCCATTATTTCTTTGTCTCTCTCTCTCTCCTCCATTATTTCTTTGTCTCTCTCTCTCTCCTCCATTATTTCTTTGTCTCTCTCTCTCTCCTCCATTATTTCTTTGTCTCTCTCTCTCTCCTCCATTATTTCTTTGTCTCTCTCTCTCTCCTCCATTATTTCTTTGTCTCTCTCTCTCCTCCATTATTTCTTTGTCTCTCTCTCTCCTCCATTATTTCTTTGTCTCTCTCTCTCCTCCATTATTTCTTTGTCTCTCTCTCTCCTCCATTATTTCTTTGTCTCTCTCTCTCCTCCATTATTTCTTTGTCTCTCTCTCTCTCCTCCATTATTTCTTTGTCTCTCTCTCTCTCTCTCCTCCATTATTTCGTGGGCTCTCTCTCTCTCTCTCCTCCATTATTTCTTTGTCAATTTCGTGATCCATAACAACTAAATATTATTGTTTCTTTCGTTTCAGGAAACCTACGACCGAATTCGCACCTTGACTTATTGCGACGCTGACCTGTTCATCCTCTGCTTTTCGCTGGTCGAGCCGAGTTCTTTCGAAAACCTCTCGTCCCGCTGGCTGACCGAACTGAAACATTACCGACCCCAGACACCGTTCATGGTTGTTGGGACGCATTTTGACATTCGCGAAAAAATTCTCCACGAAGAAAGCGACCGTGCCACTCGTGCCGGGAGCAGGAAAGAACGGACATTTATCACATACCGGAAGGCAGCCAAATGGGCCAAGAAGAACAATGCCGTGTGTTATGTCGAATGCTCCTCTCTCAGTGGTGAAGGGGTTGACGACGTCTTTCAAATGGCTCTAGGTCACGTTGTTGCACCGAAGAAAAAGAACAATTTCCACAAGTCTTTTCGGCGTTTCTTTTGGAAAGTGTGAGTAGAAATGAGTGAGTGCGTGTGAGACGTATACGTGATATGATTTATTGGTATGAGTGTTCACTTTCTCCTGGTGACCATTCGCCGACTGATCGAAGAATCCATATTTCGAATACGGGCGATAAAAAACAAACAAAGAATCAAAATAACAAAAACCGGATTTACCAGATTCAAAGATGGCGTCCTGGTAACTATCAATCGATACAAGGACTGAATAATTCATCGATTTCTACCCTTGGGAGTTGATGGATATATTGACATCTGTAATGGTGAACTGGTTTCGTATACGTATTGACATCGGATTTTTCTGATTGGTCAATGGAGTTCTAGTCTATTTATTAATTTGTTGTTCCTGTTTTTGATTGGGGCGATCTATAGATCATATCGGTTAATCTGATAGCACCACCCCTTAAATATGAGAAAAAAAAACACTTTTTTAGTCCATTGATGGGGCTACAATTTGGGCAACGCTATTTCATTTATTGTTACATCCATCTTAATATTTTAATTCTTTCTCATCATTTCTTGTTATAATCTGAAAAGAAAAGTTTATTTTTATGATTTTATTTTTGAAAATGTGATGTTGATTTGCGAAATTCAAACATAAAAAAAATATACATCATCATTCAGACTAAACATATCTTGGAAAAATAATTGAAAAAAGTATTCCGATAAAAATAAATTTTATATACTCTAAGTACGAATCCCTGTTTTAGAATAAATATTTTCAGACGAAAATATAGATTTATGAAACAGTTCTGCTAATGCATATATAACATCTAGCCACTTTCCATCACCTTTTCCAGCAATTTTTAAAATTTATTTTTCTTATTTCCATAATTTAGTAACTTGCAAGAATTACTCTTTAAATCCAATTTATTTTTATATTCTATTTTTTTTTTTAAGAATTGGATAAGTTTCCCACATTTAACATATTTATAGAAAGTACCCTCTACTATCAAGATATATTCTTGATATATATATATATATCTCGGGTGTCCATAAAGTTCGTGTGCGCTTTAAAAAATTTATAACTTTATTTGTATTTGCGATAGAAATAATCTGTAAAAAAATGTTATAAAGTTTAATGTACCTAGTTTTAAGTATAGCTAAAATAACTAATGTGATTTCAGGCATTACTGTAAATCAGTTGCCAAATGTTTCCCGTGAACTGCAAAATCGTATTACCTTTTGTATTGCTAATGATCGAGGACATTTGGAAGCTTAAATAAAATTTCAATAAAACCTTAAAAAATATAGATTTACTTCTTTTTAATCCTTTTTACAAATTATTTCTATCGCAAATACAAATAAAGTTATAAAATTTTTAAAGTGCGCACAAACTTTATGGACACCCTGTATAAAGGTGTATTTCGGGAGCAATAATTCTGCCAAACATCTTTGGTTAAATAATATGGTCAAGTTCTGTTCATCAATTTTATTTTTTATCTAATTCTTCAAATTTTCGAATCGGGTGTTGTGTTAAATTTGGCAAAATCCATATTTATATTTATTATTTATATTATTTTTTTCCTGAGAACTTTCGAATGTCTCTCCAAGAATCTTTCTGTCTATATTTACGCAACTGATTAGTTTAATTCCGCCGTTCTCACGTTTGATGGAACCAATTTCAAATCACTCTTAAGTGGCGTCAGTTAAACTGTCAAACCGAATTTTTTTTTTTTTTTTTTTTTTTTTGCGAATGTTCCCGGCAAGAAAATAATATATGAATTTTTGCCAAATTTACCGATAACACAAAGCGCCTAATTCGGAAATTTTAAAAATTTAATAATAAAAAAAATGAATAGCCACAACTTGTCCATATTATTTAATTAAACATACATATACATATATATACATATACATATATATATATATATATATATATATGAGAATTGAAAGACTTGGCTCAGATGGTACGATCTATTTTGACCCCCCCCCCCACGACACTGGTTGCGAGGAATGGACAATGTTTGTCCTTGATCCACATACGCAACCTACATGATCATACCCAGAGCACCGTTGTGGAGTAGGTCATTATCAGATCAATGTATGGTACCTATGCGCTCTGAGAAGTGCGCTTGTAACAATCGCAGAAAATTCTTCTGAATCTATGTAACCGATGTCAAGCCATGAGATATATATAAGGTGATTCTCTAAACGTAGCTTAGCCAAAATACAAAGCCAAAATATGGGACAATCTTATTAACCATTTCGCAGCATTTTATATATATATATATATATATATATATATATATATATAAATGTGTGTGTATATGTATGTTTGAAGAGGTACCGAAATGTTCTTGGTTCCTGATGACCATTATTATTCCAGTAAATAAGGTCATAAAAATTGGTACCGGCCTCGAAATAAGCACCTAACAAACATGCAGAACGATTTCAGTGCCTTTTCTACGCCTTAAAAACACCATGGAAGTCCTCTTTCTGAAGGGTGCAATGTGATACATGTTCAGGTTTTCCGTGACGATCTCCAGGCTGACAGATTATGTAAATCAGCTGAGGTAATGTCAAGCGGTGGTCCTCGTGTATGAGATCATCATTTTTTTTCTCTCCATATTTTCCTTTTTTTAGGGATTGGTCGCTCTTATTCTGTTTGCGATCGGTGGCTCTTGGCCGGCTTTGACGCGCACATGCGATTCAAAAATCTCTTTGACCTAAAGAATGTTCGCGAAGCGCTTTGGCAGTCTCCGGGGTGGTGATTTGCTGAGACTCGCGCAAAATACACTGCACGAAATTGTCAACCGGCGTAAAGATCACAGAGCCGTTCCAGCTTAGCGTTAGAAAAACTCTCGTGATAAATGAATACGAGTATATAGAGCGGAACAAATTGGCAAAGTGACCTTAGCTATGTGCGTATTTCCGGTGAACGGCACAATAAGACGCATCCAAACCTGGAAATTACACACACACACACACTGGATACTCCAAAAGTAATGCTTCTTATTGGCCCATCATTGTAGAAGCGAATGTTTGTGATACGTCAGATGTGGTTTAATTTCCTCAGCAATAACCTATAATTCATCCCCCAGCTTGCAACACGATATCACCAAGCCCACACAAGTTTGAAGTCCATGAGTCACATTTGCAAATTTGAACTGGAGCGTCCTACCAAATACGCCGTATTGTCCAGATTTGATAGTCTTCTGTTTTTCATTTGTTTCGGGTCTGTAAAAGACAGATTTCGCGGTCGACATATTTTCTGACAACGATGCTGTCATTGCTGATGTGGAGAAGAAAAAAAAAACAAACGAAAGGGTTTTACCTCTGCCGGTATAGTTTTTCACGAGCGCGCCATTTTCATCACCGGCGAAAAGGCATAGCCTTTTTTTTTTTTTTTTTTTTTTTTTTACAAACCTCTCCTCCAACACTTTTATTACGCTCCCTGTTACTGTTCTAACTCTGATTGAAAAAGATAACTGAACGCACGTGTTCCCGAAAAAAGTGTACCCAAGCCTTGCGAGTGAAACTGGGCAGACAAAACTCTTCGGAAGCCGTCGATGGCTTTACTAGCATGAAGTCACAGGACATGGTGACCGCTGATTTTGAATGTCTGGCCTAATCACGCCTGATCTCTCCCAGAAATTGAAACTAAGGTCTCATCTGCATAGTTTTTGATTAATTCATAAGTTCATCGCTGTGAGTGATGAAGAAACACAAATGTTCCAGAGTAGGCGTCTGCAACAAGGATTAGCTAACCACCCGAGCAGACGGGTGTACTCAGAAACGAGCAGCCAGCCATTATTATTTATAGATTCAAACCTGCACATTGTTTCGTATATATGTGCGGCTACCCGATGTAATAATCTGTATTTTCCAGTTAATATTTTTAGTTGACGGAAAGTATATTAACCGAGTTTAAAATTAAAGAGTGTGTCAAAAGGACGGATTTTCCCTTGACACCGCTATTATTTTAACTACCTTTACTCCTCAGCAATGTTTGTTTTAAAAAGCGATGGTTAGAATTGGAATAAAACCTAAACATATGAGAGCGTGTAAATTCCTCTCTCTCTCTCTCGAGTGGTATACACATTCTGATACTTACCTGGCACAGGGATTCGTCCCTGCGCTGGTAGTATCACGGCTACGACTAGCTTGGACCGGCTCTGGCCTGGACCAGCTATGACTAGCTTAGACAAGTTATGATCAGCTTGGACAAGCTATGACCAGCTAAGACCAGCGGCCCAAGTGAAAACACTCGGGTCCCCACAAAAAAAAAAAACCGACCTTGTGTCACAACCTGACTCAGTGGGGGGTAAATATACTTACCGGTCACAGGGATCCGTCCCTGCGCTGGTAGTATCACAGATTTGACCAGCTTGGACCAGCTACGACTAGTTTAGACCAGCTCTGACAAGCTATGATCAGCTAAGACCAGCGGTCTGAGTGAAGACACGTTAAAAATCGACCTTGCGTCACAACTTAACTCAGTGGGGGTCAAGTAAACACTTTTTGATGCTTGCCAGTCACAGGGATCTGTACCTGCGCTGGTAGAATCTCAGCTATGACTAGCTTAGACCAGCTCTGACAAGCTATGACCAGCGGCCTGAGTGAAGACATCGGGTACCCACGTGAAAAACCGGACTCAGTCGGGAGTAAATACAAACCTAAACATATGATGATAGTGCATTTATACTTTCTTTTTGTTCTTGAGAATTTACAACCAAAATATTAAAAACTATTTAGTTATTAGATTGTTTATTTACAACATTTCAAAAACTATTACAATTAAACTAGTGCAATATTTAACAAATTTTTATTCATAAATTTACTAAATTATTAAATTATGTGAACCGACTATAAGGAAATTCCTATTACTTACCATTTAATAAAGATCGAATCGATTGGCAATTAGCTGTTTTGCCCAACATTCCTATAAATAATCTAATAAATAAAAAGTTTATATTTTTCTTCTCAATTCTGAAAGAAAATGCATTAATTCAATTTCATATGTTTAGCTTTTGTTACAATTTTAATCATCGCCTTTTAATACTAAACATTGCCGAGGGAGTGAAAGTAGTTAAAATAAAAGCGGTGTCATGGAAAAAAAAAAGTTCTCTCATTCGCTTTCACTCCCTGTAACACCCACCCTTGCGTCTTCGTGGCATTATCGCCTTGCATAGGGTGAAACGTTAAAAAGAAGACTTCTGCTTTTAGTTAAGTCTGTACAGTATTTCTTTCTTTCTTTTTTCTTTTTTTCGGACACAAAGGTCCATGTTTGCCGTAATTTGTTTTTATCTAATTTTAACTGTGGAATAACAAAGGATACATTCCAAGCATAAGCTAATCTCCTAATGTAGCTTTTGCTACATTATTTTATTTCAGTTTTTAATAACCGGACTGCAATGTTAAGCATTTTGACATTTTGTTTTACCTGCAGTATTGAGATCAGTTTTAAAGGTTTTTCTGTACATTACTGATGCAAAATATCAAAGTACCTCTATGATGTATTAAAAAATATATATTTTGAAGTGACGTTCATATTGTAATTTTTTATTTATTGTGCCTATGTTGATGGAATGTTCACAATGATGTCGACAGTCGGGATAAAAAAAAAAAACAACTTATTTCTCCATAAAGAAAAAAAAAGAAGTTAAACGAATAGGGATGAATCTAAGCTTAGATTCAGCCTGTTCGTGTCTAGTCAAAAAGAAAAGGTGGGCAAAACTGAATTATCTGCCCTTTGTGTTGCTTCCCCGTTTGGTGGCGGTGGTGATGGAAGCAATTAATTTTTTGCTTTCAATCAATGGAAAAGGTTTTTCGTGATAGCAAATTGTAATTTCTATTTTATTTTATTTCTGTGGGGGGAGAAACGTTTAGATATTATTTTTTTCTGCAAAAATGGAAAAGAATTTTTCGTTTTAAGACCGCACATTTTTCTTAATTCGTGGTTTATATTATAAATATTTACAACAAACTTACTTGGTGGGAAATGTTATCATGCGGCTTCAGTGTTCATATTGTAAATAAATATATATAATTGTATTGTAATTGATATTTATTTATTTCATTTTAGACAAGTAAAAACTGTCATGGGTTTTAAGAAATACATAGCTTCAAAAGAGGAACGGGATATTACATTACTGAGTAATGGGGATACAAGGCTGGAGAAAGTTTAATAAGAATCAATTAGCACAATAAAAAAAAATTTTTTTTTAAAAATATTTTCAAAAAAGTTTTAAAAATGCTTCACTAATGGATTTGCGGGGAATATTAAAAGTGTATTAAGTCGGTTGAAATATTTAAAGAAACTGGGGAGAATCGGGAAGAAAACGTCTATACTAATGAATATTGGGTAAAGATATGAATTTAATCATACTGTCCCATTAATTTAATAGATGAATTTGGGCTGGCTAGTAAATGAAAATTGATTTCAAAACTATATTGGATGATCTTGAGTTTAAGACTAGAAGTTGCATCCTTTCTGGAAGTTGCCAATACGACTTATAAGGCGATGGGGGGGATGAATTGATGTTTCAGAATAATATCGCAGATAGTAAACGAAAAGTTGATGGGCTTTAGACAAAAGCAGAGAATAATTGCAAATTCTTGGGAAAGTCATTTTTTTTTTTTTTGAGTGGTACAGGTTTCAACCAAGAAGCTTCAAGCTGAAGAGTATATTTAATAGGAGTAGATAGGTTCGCCTGAATTTCGGCAATAATGGCACAAAAAGAAAAATTAGAAAAAAACAAACCTCAAACTGATAGTTGAAGTTGATCTTATAATTTATTTTGTATACATGTATTCTTGGAGGTAAATCTTTTTCTTTTCCATTATTTTTTTTAATATGACTTCCTTGATGGGGTTGTGGAAGAGCCAATGAGATCAATTGTTGTACTTGATGGTTCCCGGACAACTGAACCAGAAGTAAATAAACAAACAATAATTGTCCTCTTATTAGAAATTTAACTTTAAATAGCTTAAAATTAAATAGCTACTTGTGTTTAATTTTAAATTGTTTAAAGAGTCTGTTTTTCACTTATGCTATTATTGCCATTTTTTCACCTGTGCCATTTTTCCCCTATTTTTCCACTTTCGCCATTATTACCGTTCGCCTGTCGTCAAGTTCACGCTTCTCCCCGGTCTTTTGAACAGGAGTAGAGATTTATCGCTTGTTTCCTGTTTAGGATTGGGTTTTCGGTCCCTGCTAAAGTTTTGTCATTCTCTTTAGATCCCAGTAGCTCCCCTTGCGTCTTAGCGGCATTATCAGCTGATTTGGGGTGAATTGGTTGAAAAAAAAAAAAAAAAAAACTAATGCAAGATTAGGTTCCTTCATATTCTGCAAAGCTGTCAACTGCTCACCTTGTTAAAAAAACAGCAAATTAAAAGAATGGACTCCGGCAACATCAGATCCAATTGAGAACTTTTAGTTAAACCTTAAAGAAATGTGAGAATAATATTAAACGTGCTGGGGAGCAATAAACACCGGCGCAAATAATAATTAACGTTGAAGCAACTGAAAATCTTAAAATCGGCGGTTGAAGATTGATGAAAGAAATAGAATATATAAGCCCACACTAACCTTTAGCACTCTGCAGTATTCATTAGTATTACGTCTCTATCCGATACATATGGCAGTCCTTCGACTACTGTAGTATAGGTCTTGATTTGTATCAAACTTGTTTTGCAGTTGCCATAGCAGGGCATGACAACACAACTGCATACTTTTGTTTGAAATTACTTGAAAAGGCAGGACAAACCTTTTTCTCCGCAAACAAAGTTACCAACAGTGTTTAACATAAAATACTTTATTCAGCTACATGGGATAATGGGTTAATTCAATAGGTCTCTCTGACCTATATCTTTTGGATTTATTTATAACAAAAGCAAAAAAAAAAAATCAATTATGTTCTACGAGTTTGCATTATGAAACCTAACTTCCCTAAAAAAAAGTCCTTATTCATATATTTTATTGTAAGGATAGATGTTTTTAGATGAAAAAAAAGACACTAGATTTGGCTCATATAAAAAGATCCTGAAAATCTTTCCAACATTGTTTGGTTTATATAAATTTTATTGCGAAAATACTTACTGAAATCCACCATAGTGTATGTGTTTAATATATGGGAAGAATACTCATCAGGGAAAGAGAGTTTTTGATCAATTTAATGCGGACATAGAAATCAATACACCATAGTGAGTGTCAGGTCGTCTAATGATCGCTTAAAGCGTGAAACTGACAGTCACTATGCAGTGTTGATTTCTGTGCCCATTGTGTGTGAGATATATATATATATATATATATATATATATATATATAATTAGTGGACACTGGTGTAAACGCCGAGCGGTGACAGTTTGTTTAATGCTTGAACGCAATCTTCAGGCCATCGATATCGTGTCCAAGGATGAAACAGACTGTCACCACTCGGCGTTCAACTCTGGGTCCACTTCTATATGCACATACGATCTCTCCCTGAAAATTCCAGCCAACCCCCCGACCAATTATTAAAACTCCGACTTGTATTAACCCCTTAATAGTAACCACTAGACGGGATAACACAATTTTCACGGCCTTATACCCCTTCAGTTGTTAAAATTTTACGGGTGGATGGGTTCGACCGTAACACCTTCAATTAATTTAAAAGCTAACTAGTGATTCCCATGAAATACGATCGCTGGCTGGAAAGTTCATAGGCTGTCCGAGATATAAGTAAGTGGACACACCAGATGGTAGACTAAAATACCCTCAAATGTACGAAAATACAACAGCTGACCAACTAGTTGTTGTATTCTGGTACATTTGCATGTCTTTTAGTTGTGGCACAAGGCCGAAAGTATGGAGCACCTTGTGAGGATCGAACTCGCTACTCGGTCATAAGTGTTCTAGCGAGACAAACTTGCTAACTATTACACCGCCTCGAGGTGCTCAGTGATTTTTTCCAAGCGTAGCTTAGATGTGGCACAAGGCTGAAAGTAGGAAGCACCCAGCGAGGATCGAACTCTCTAGGCAGTCCTTACCGCAAGGAAATTTGGTTCTGTGTCGCTCCAAAAATAAAATCTACTTTAATGAAATTTTATTTCGAAGGTTTTGAGTCGATCCTTCACATCTACAAATCTACCATTCGCCCATGCGTGGAATACTGTTGCCATATATGGTCTGGTGCCTCCCGCTGTTCATCTCGAGGTTCAGGACAAAATCCAAAGACGGACATGCAATGTGATCGTCCTGACTTCGGATCTCGATTCCAGTCGCTTTTCTCACAGACGTAATGTCTGGCTTCCCATCCGTCTCTTCTATAGATATTTTTATGGCATCTGTTTTCACTGGTGCCCCGACCGCATGAATGTAAGCGTGCTACTAGGTTGGCATCTCGGTCCTACCCTCTTACTGTCGAAACGGTTAAATGTAACCACCTCTTCTTCTCTCGCACTTCCCAACAGTGGAACTACCTTCCTCTTACTTGCTTCCCTGATAACTATAATCTTCACAAATTTAAATGTAATGTCAATCGGCATCTTTTGATGCCTTGAACCCCGTTCTTTTTTTAAATTCTTTTCTCACCCCTCCCCTGTACCCAGTCCTTTCCCTTAATTTCACTCTTTGTAGCCCCTTGCGTACTAGTGGTACTCTCGCCTTGCTTGGGGTGAAATGCTTATAATAAAAATAATCTAACGAGACAAGCTTGCTAACCATTAAACCACATCGAAGTGCCCACTGGCATGTCTTTTAGTCCCCCAACTGGTGTGTTTGACTTGCATTTATACCCGGGACAGCCTATGAACTTTCCAGTCGACCGTGGTATTTCATTCTGAAAATTTGCCATTGGAACAACTTGAATTGTATTATTTTAATTATTTAAAGTTTGACCAATATCCCCATCTTAACTGTTATCACAGCGTTTCGACCGTTGTCTGCTCGTCTTCATGTGTCTTTCTATCCAGGGTAACATTCAGGGATTTACCGATTGGACATATTATTTAATCTACAGGTGTCGATTGTTCTCGTTCTGTTTGGCTAATTTTCCTTTTGGTATTTTACTCAATTCTTGCTTATATCCTCGTAAGGCTGTTACTGCTATGCAGCAAATTCACGAACCAATACTTTAATACTCTACAATATTAAACTAAGTTAAATTCTCTCTCTCTCTCTTTCACTCTCTCTCTCTTTCTTTCTCTCTTTCTTTTTTCTCTCTTTCTTTCTCTCTCTATTTCTCTTTTTCTCTCTCTTTTTCTCTTTCTTTTTTTCTCTTTCTTCTCTCTCTCTCTCTCTTTTCTCATTTTCTTCTTTTCTCTCTTTTCTCCTTCTTCTTTTCTCTCTTTTTCTCCTTCTTTTCTCTCTTTTTCTCTCTTCTCTTTTTCTCTTCTCTTTTTCTCTCTTTCTTCTTCTTCTTCTCTCTCCTTTTCTCTCTCTCTCTCTCTCTTTCTTTTTCTTTCTTTTTTGCTCTCGAATAATGTTGATGATAATGATGACCCTTCTTTCACATTTTCCTTTTTTCTGCTTTCTTCCTTCTCTTATTTTTTGCTTGTCTTTAACTTCTCAGCACGTTCTCTTTTTACAGTTTTTGCCCTCTTTGCATGTGTATTCAACCCCGCGACGCCATTGGAGGATAATTAAACCCTTGGGGTCAAATGACCCCTAATAATAACTGCTGTGAGTGTCCTGTATTCCCTGTTTAAATTTCATTTTTCATAATTACATTAACTTACTTCCTTAATTCTCGTTTCGTAAAAACCGTTCTTTTTAACAGTATTCAGTTTTTATCTCTTATCAGAGAAGTTTATTTGAAACTAATTTTTTATTCTAACATTATTATAACAATAATTCTATATAATTTATATTCTTAAATCCTTATTCAAATACAACTCATTCTTCTAATAGTGATTATAATCTCATAGTGGGTCATGTCTCCGAGGGGCTGATACGGTATCTTTGTTCAAGGCTGGGATTTTAGGGGAAACATTATGGCTGGTGTCAAATATTTTTCTTATGTTTGAATGATGAGGCAACCAAGGCAGTTTGGGAGCTACATAACTTATATATCCTTTCAGGAATATGAATCTATTCAAGTATTAACTATTTTTCTCCCCTAAAGAATTTGTGCAATGTGTTATTTTTATTGTTATGTTTAAATTAAATGCCTTGTTTGCCTAAGTCTTGTTTGTGAAATAAATTGTTTTGTTGATAATGCTTTTTTATTTATTTTGTCATTGATTTCATTTCTTAATACGAAAAGTTCAAAACATTTTAATTTATTTTAGACGTATTTATTTGAAACCAGTTTTCTTTTAATTTTTCGCGCGTTTATTTTAAATGTATTTTATTTTCGACACATTAAATTAGGTACGTCCACTGATTCGCTATAAAAATGAGCATACCACAATGAATAAATGCCCTAAATTTAAAACAATTTTATCCACAAAAAAATTATTATGAGGAAAGAGATTTTGATCGTTAAATTATTATTTTTTATTATTTTTAGAATGTTAGAATTTTTGCTTAATCTTTTTTTTCTTTTTCGTCATGGTGGTAACGATGAGTATAGCAAATTTTAGTGTCCTTTATGCGGTGAAAAACACCGATTTGGAAATTTTTGCAAAAAGCAAATAATTGTCGGATTTAATGAAACTTTCGTGTTTATTCACAAGTAAATGAAATTATTTTAGTAGTTTTTTTTCCATCTATTGCACACAACTTATTTAATTTTATGAAGTTTAGAGAAATTAATTTTTCTCCTGTTTAATGTTTATATTATTTAAAAGCAGAACTCCTTGGAGAATTTAAATCGTTTAATTTCTTTTTGTAAAACGGGGCCCCCAGTTTCAGAAAATTTGCTTTGAATTGTAAAATTAAAAAAAAAACCTTGAAATAAAACTAAGATATTATTTAATTAGGAAAGCTTTTAATTGCTTTTATCAATAAGATATATTGTCTTAAGAAAGAAAATCGATGAATAATGAATTTTTACTAGAATTGTTTACATTTAAAAAAAAAAAAGAATAGAATAGTTTATGAAGTCGTAAATCTTTTAAATTTCTCTATTTTTTTCCAGTTAAGTGATAATGTTATTAAATAAATAAAAAAACTATATTTATTAATCACAAATGGAAAAGCATGTTACGAAAAAGTATTTCTATGATATTGTGGCGTGCTAATTAGATTTGGTTTAGAATTGTTAAGGCTTTGGTGAAGGTTGCGTTTTTAGTTAGCACATCACATTTAAATTTGCAAAAGACACAAGGAAGAAATAACAAGAGATTATGTAGTAATCAACAATAAAATGTATTGAAAATAGACGAGTACAACAATCGTGCTTGATGAAATAAAATTAAGAAAAAGGAAGTAGTTTCCCTGGTACTGATGCAAGATTGAAAATATGTATTAAAGAACTTTCTTGTTTAAATGTTCAGAGTTCAGTGATAAATGATAACTGAGTTCAAGTATGAAAAAGCTTGTACAAAAGGATAATAGAATTTTGAGTTTGTCACTTGGCTTTTGGACAGGCAGTTCACAGCGTAGTGCAATTGTAGTTTTGTGTGTGTGTAGAAGAATGTAGGTACACATACGTAGTTGAGCTCTTGATTTATTTGTTCTACTACTGTTCTATTGTTTTATTTTCGTGGTATTTATACTTTTTGAGTAGGCTCCAAAGAGGAGCGGGGAAAAATATCGAAAGGAATGTTTAAATTATACGATTGGTCAAAAATCAACCAATCACTGATTTTTTACTAAACCAAGTTTGAAAAAAATCAATGGCAGAAAATTTGGTGTGGCTACTGCGATGGATAAATTGTCCTGTAGTAAATAGTACTTATTTTCTAGCCAATAATTACTAAGTATTTTGTGGGCGTGGTGTATCGGAGTAGTCACTACAATATGTTAAATTTCAAGTAAATAAGTGTTTCAAATCAGTTTAATTTAACTATAAATCGGCTAATATTACTAAAATAAAATTTCAGGAAAGTACATTTTATTTCTGAAAGGCATTTTTAATAAAGAGAATTACATCGTGGTGACGGGAGGCTAGAAATGGCGCTCAGCGATTTTAAAAATGCCAAAATGAAAAATCTTTCCAGTCAATCTAAATTAGTTTTGAAATACAGAAAAAAAAAACAACCGTATTTACATTATTCGGACTATTGTTCTCATCTTTGTCGCCATATTTATTACAACGTTTTGGCCGTTGTACGTTCCGGGCTTCTTCAGGTGATTGGAATGTCGAACTGAACACTTTATTTCGCTTACTGGGGTAGACTATTCTAATTTCACGTGTCATGTATAATGGATGTCAGTTATCAGTTATCTCTTGTTAATTCCCCTCTCCAAGTTCTCCACCGCCTTAACCAGGTATTGAACACACAGACTTTGGGTCCTGTCATGGCACGTAGAACTAGAACAGTAAATGCAATGCCAATCGCTATCTACTGTCTTCCTGATTACTCTTCTTTTGTTCCCCTCTTTAGTAATGTTTGTTTTCTAATTCCTCCACATCCTTGTCTTAGTGGCTTTACTCCCTTGCTTGGGGTGAATTCGATTATCCTTTAGCACTCTGCGTTATTCATGAGTATTTCATCCTCATCCGTTGTGTATAAGTGGTCACACAACTGCAGTAGCATCAATCTTCGATTTTCAGTTAGTTATTTTCCTGTTGCCATAGTGGGATATGACAACACCAGCACAAAATTCAACTAAACTATTGTTTGATGATCAGAGTTGCATGCAATGGCTCTACACACATTTTGTTTGACAAATGAAGTCACCTACAGAGTGTTAAAAGTTTTAAAAAAGAAAGAAAAATAAAAGGTAAATAAATCATCAGGGTTAACAATGAGCAACCAACTTTCTACTTCTCCTGCCTGTACAGTTAAAGGTATTTTAAGTGTCAAACGATGAGACAGGGAAAGGCTGATTTCTGCCATTCGATAAGGCGTTTGTATAAACCAAATATAAGCTAGCTACCTCTCAACCAGCATTTGAGCCGGGCTCGTTGATACCAACCCGGCATTTACTGTAATTGATGATTATAAAAAAATTATACATAAAAATCTGTTGATTTACGATGCAAGAGGAGAGGAGGAACCCCCCAAACAAACTAAATATCAAAACAAACCAAATAATGATAACTGATGTTAGTTGGACCCGTCTAACCCTCAAAAAAGAGAGGCCGCTGTATTCTGTCCTTGGACAAAATTAAGAGACTCACTCGCTAAGGGAGAGGGGGAAAGAGAAAATAAATACGGACATGAGGAATAAAGAAAGCTGATGAAAGGGGGGAGGGAAACAAATTGGGGAGGTTGGGAATCTCAACTTGGATCCTAACCAAAGATGTAGTCGGGAGCAGGCCAGGAATAACACTTACATTAATTAGGTACACAAAGCTTGTCTATCCTAACCAGGGGAGGGATCCTCAGGAAAATTAGGTAGACCTAAAAAAGAAAACCAAGGCTAGCCCCGTTCACACGAACCAAGCTCACCGCAGTCACCTACCTTTCGCTAAAGTCTGTCGAAACCAACCCTTTTTCTATCAGTTCTAATTTTCATCTTGAGCTGATGCTCAAAGAATCTGATCAGTTCCTGATGAGAAAGACGGTTGGTTCGCAAGACTTCCTCCTGTCGCGTCGTCCAAATCATCATTCGAGCCGTGGTTAGCAGCGATAGAAACACCATTTGTTTCACCCCAGAATACGGGGACGTCACATTATCACGCGCGTATGCACGATCAATGAGCAAGAGCTTTTCGGAAGCGATACGAGCCGTCAACTCGCCGACATGGTCCCATAGGGGGCGGACCTGAGGACAATGGCAGAAGGCGTGCAAAGCCGTTTCCTCTAAACCAAGGTCACATCGTTCAGTCTGGCAAATCCGCTAAGCCCCATATGAAGGCCTTCTCATTAAGAGATAGCCAATTCAGAAGCTGTCGCCAGGTAAGCGAAAACTCAGGGTTGCTGAGGTAATCCGCCGCTGGCGCCCAAAACCAGAAGGAGCGAAACTCCTCCTTCGACAAGTCGAGCCGCGCACGTAGTGAATCCTTCGCGGCCCCACTCCACTAGTTCTCGATAGAAGATTCTCCTAGGCCGAGAAAGGAGGAATAATCGTCAAGGCCGATCGACACTTGCGAAGGCAATCCAATTGATCCTGGGGTTTACGACGGCGCTCAACCCGCGAGATGGGAGGACTGTTAATAAGGAAAGGGAAGGCGTCCTTACAATCCCCGCCATAATCGAATCCCCTGTCAATGCGCGGCGTAGAAAAGCCAGCCTCGAGGCGAGTTTGTAACTCACCAAATGCGGCATTCCCAGCCCCCCCCCCCCGCATGACACGGACGTTCTGCACAGACTTCTGTCAACTTTATGCTTACGTCCCTCCATAAAATGGAGGATAGCAAGCGCTCGATCGCCTTATGCTCCTTACAGAAAGGAAAGACGTAAGTGTCACATGTCTCCGCACTACCCTTCACTAACTCCACTATTTATTTTTATCCTTCTCTAGCGAGCGAGTTTCTTTATCTTACCTGTAGGCAGAATACAGCGGCCTCTCCCATTTGTTTTGAGGGTTGGACGGGTGCTACTAATATCAATTATTTTTACTTTGTGTGTTTTTGTTTTGTCATATTTTAGTTTCTTTTCGGGTTCACCCCCTTCTACCCTCATTGCTTATCATCAATAAATTTTTATATATAATTTTATACTCAAGAATTTTTATGCCATGGGATGTTTTGTAGGTTCCCTGTGTTTGCGGTATTGTGGTATATGTAGGATTGAATGATGATGGACGAGTTCTTGCGGTGGATGTGTTAATTGTGACGAATAAATGGCTCGTGAATCGTATTAGCTCGGCATAAGATAGTGTCGACCAGCCTCAACACATTCCTCCTTTCGGCCTTGTGGCAGAATTGCTGTATTTTATACGCAATAAATCTCGAATATAGCGATCACTCTCATTGTTTCGGATGGACGGGTTCTACTAATATATTTTTGTTTGAGTATTTTGTAATATTTTACTTTCGTATTTTGGTTACCCCCCCCCCCCGCATAATTTCATGATCATATATTTATAAGTATTTTTGTGGAAAAAAAAAAAAAAAATTAATAATAAATAAATAAAAGGAAAAAGGGCATTAGGACAATTGTCCCTAATTAAATTTTTATGTCGTGTGTTTTTGTAGGTTCCCTGTGAACATGTGGCATTGTGAACATGTGGCATTGTGGTACATGAATGGTGATCGATGAGTACTTGTGGTGAATGAACAATTTATAATGCATGAGTGGGTCGTGAATCTAGTTAGCTAGGTCTAGGATAGTAAGTGTTGACCAGCTTCTCCCCAATTCTCTCCTCGGCCTTGTGCCAAAATTGTCCTTCATAGAGAATAAATCTTTCCCGATGGATTATAAAGCCGAGTAGACTGAAATATCTGGCAAACAGTCTAAGAGAAGGAAAACTTTGAATTCAAAACTGGAGAAGGCAACGGGAAACTACTCTTCACGATTTCCCAAGAATACATGGTAACTTACACATAATGTGGAGAGCCATGATCGGCCGTGTCCTGAAAGGACATGACATTAAAGAAATATGAGAAATAAATCACATAAATGCTTATTGATTCAAATATAAACAGATATGTAGCTATCCCTGAACAAGTAAATGCTTATAGATTCAAATATAAATGGTCACTGTTTATTTACCCTCGAACCAAGTAAATGCGTATAGATTCAAAATGACCAGTATTTACCTATCCTCGAACCAAGTAAATGCTTATAGATTCAAATATAAGTGGTCAGTGTTTATCTATCCTCGAACCAAGTAAATGCTTATAGATTCAAATATAAGTGGTCAGTGTTTATCTATCCTCGAACCAAGTAAATGCTTATAGATTCAAATATAAGTGGTCAGTGTTTATCTATCCTCGAACCAAGTAAATGCTTATAGATTCAAATATAAATGGCCAGTGTTTATCTATCCTCAAACCAAGTAAATGCGTATAGATTCAAAATGACCAGTATTTACCTATCCTCGAACCAAGTAAATGCTTATAGATTTAAATATAAATGGTCAGTGTTTACCTATCCTCGAACCAAGTAAATGCTTATAGATACAAATATAAGTGGTCAGTGTTTACCTATCCTCGAACCAAGTAAATGCTTGTAGATTTAATATAAACGACCGAAAAATGTAATTTTCGTATCACACTATTTGATACTGACATGACCATAGTTCTCCATTTTTTTTTCTTTTTAATACCTGAATTTCTATGATTAATCGGGTTTTGAATTCTACTTCACTCGCATCAAGAGACAGAATCAGATTATGGTATTTTGTGACCCCTAGGCTAATTAAATTATGGTCTTCAACTCAGATGGTGCCACCCTCTAAATCGCCAGAACTCGTCTTTAATATTATTTACTCGTGATATATTTTAGCGACATTTACATAGCTTGAAGTAAACTTATTGCAGACTCTTTAAATAAACTTGAATAACTGTAATTTTTTGTCAATAAAGAGTATTCTTCATGAAATAGCGTTATTTTACCATTTATTGCAAACCAAATTAGCACATATTTAAAAAAAAATAAAAATCAATCAGGATTATTACTAAGCTCGAGGGGGGGGGGAGAGGCTATATTTAACCCGGCCCTGGCCGAAGCAATTATAACAGTCATTTACTCGAACGTGATGTACTTTATTAAACGCTTTTGCGTAATCTATAAAACATAAGTATAGCACCTTTTGCATTTGTATTGCTCATTCTGATCATAAATATTGCATTTCTTGTTCGAGTGTTTTTAACGCACCCGTACTGTCCTTATCCTATCTCCGGTCTAATTCTGCTGTGCCTTCTATTCGTTAGATTTCAAATGATAAGCTTATAAGCTTTACATGCCTTATTAGCGTTACCGAAAAATCAAGTTAAAAGATTAAAGGGAGATAACTTTTATATCTGAATCGTGAAAGGAAAATAAATTGTGGTGAATTATGGTCGCCAACATCTTGAAGGGACACAGCACATAGAAGAAGAATGTTTAAATATGACACCTGTTAATTCCTTTGTCTTTTGTATATCCATATCACTCCATGCAAGACAGTAAAGCCACTAAAATACAAGGGGTTACAGGGTGTGGAATAATTAGGAACAGAAAGATTACTAATGAGCGGCAAGAGGAAAGCGTAATCAGGGAGACAATAGATAGCGATTGACATTGCATTTAAATTTTTGCAGATTA